>SCLF01066761.1:0-45511 GCA_004367975.1 Mesochordaeus erythrocephalus
TTTTAAAGAGCGCTTTGTCGCAACAACGTGTCTGCTACAAAGAAGCGAGAATTATACAGCCTCTCACTGCGCTGTCAACGGATTATTGTTGAATTATGTCAGCTATTTTCTATTGCGACGTTTCCCAATTTTTAAGCGACTGAAACCTTTGCATATTTCCGTTTTCCAATCTGGAAAATATGTTGTTCACCTTTCATGATGATCAGGCTTTTATCCTCTATTTTCTGAGTATCGATTTTCACCGCACCTTGTTTTAGCATTCTCATGGCACCTGAGGTACTACTCGTTAGCCCAGCATCCTTTAATACGTTAGCAATTGGGATACCTTCATTCTCTGTTGTCAGTGTGATTTCAAGAATGTCTTCGGGAATTTCACCTTTTTTGAATTGGTTTTCAAAACCATCGCGTGCTTGTTGCCCGATTTCATCATCGTTAAACCGCGCCACAATTTCTTGAGCAAAGTCTTTTTTAATTTCAATTGGGTTACGACCCGCGGTTACATCATCACGCCATTGTTGAATTTCTGGTACGGTCCTAAAACTTAATAAGTCTATATAACGCCACATCAGATCATCTGAGATCGACATGAGTTTTCCGAATATGTCTTTTGACGTGTCATTGATACCAATATAGTTACCCAGTGATTTCGACATTTTCTGTACGCCATCTAGCCCTTCTAATATTGGCATCGTTAGTATCGACTGTTGAGGCTTACCGTAGGCTTTTTGTAATTCACGACCCATTAATAAATTGAACTTCTGATCTGTACCGCCCAATTCAACATCGGCATTTAGCTCTACTGAGTCATAGCCTTGTATTAAAGGATAGAGGAATTCATGGATGGCAATAGGCTCACCACCTTTATAACGTTTATCGAAATCATCACGCTCGAGCATTCTCGCGACAGTATGATTAGATGCTAAACGAATCATGTCAGCTGATGACATGGCATTCATCCAGTGCGAGTTAAATACAACCGTCGTTTTTTCTGGGTCAAGTATTTTAAAAACTTGTTCTTGGTATGATTTGGCGTTCTCTTGCACTTGTTCGAGTGTTAATGGCTTACGTGTGACATTTTTACCTGTTGGATCACCGATAATGCCGGTAAAGTCACCGATTAAAAATAGAATGTCGTGGCCAAGATCTTGGAATTGTTTTAACTTGTTTAGCAGTACGGTATGACCTAAATGCAAATCAGGCGCAGTAGGATCAAAACCGGCTTTAATACGGAGTGGCCGACCAGTCTCTAGCTTTTCGATTAACTCAGCTTCAACTAATATTTCTTCTGCTCCACGACGTATTTCCGCCATCGCTGTTTGCACAGGAACCATGATTTTCTCCAAGTTTAATAATTCTTTGGCGCGAATAATATCACACCCTGTAGGAATGAAGACTTCCATTAAGTTAGGAATGCTGAGAGAATATGAAGCTAATTACATATCAGATTTAGAGTTTTTGATGAAACGAAACCGACTAGTTCGACCCTCTAGGAACGATACCCTTTTTTCTGATACCGCTGGTTATTTCTCTCGTTATCGTTATATTGCCATGCTTATTATATCGGCTGTTATCGCTTTTTCATTGATTGGTTTTATTTCTTCTGACGATAAAATGCCAACAGCACACCATTCTAATGTGATTGCTTTACCTGGTTTACCGGCAGCAAAACAAGTTAAAACCAGTCTACCTACTGATACCGCAATCTTACTAGAAGCAGAAGCGACTGCCAGTGAGCAAACACACATTGTCGATATTAGGCCCAGTATCCCTAGCCTTGACTGGCAAGAAGTCAGGGTTAAGTCTGGTGATAATTTATCTTTGATTTTCCCCCGTGCAGGTTTAACAGCAAGAGATGTTTATAACGTCACACAACTGAAAAAAGAAACGATTAAGCCTCTATTAAACCTTAAGCCCGGCCAAATTATTCACCTCGGTACTTTATTAAACGAAGAAGCTGAAAAATCACTCGAAACATTAAAAATTGTTTTAAGCCCCTTAGAAACTTTTCACATTAATAAAGTTGAGACCGGCTATGAGGCTGAAATGGCGACCCGAGATGTTGATATCAGGCAACAACATGTCACTGGGGAGATTGAAAACTCGTTATTCCTCTCCGGTTTAACTGCGGGTTTATCTGACAAAGTCATCATGGAAATGGCTTACATTTTTGGTTGGGATATTGATTTTGCACTCGATTTACGCAAAGGCGATCGATTTAAACTTATCTATAATGAACACTTCCTAGATGGTGAAAAAATTGGTGATGGTGAAATTTTAGCCGCTGAATTTACCAATAGAAGCAAAACATTCCGTGCTGTTCGCTTTACCGACTCAGGCGGCCGTGGTCAATATTATTCTCCTGAAGGTCATAGTATGCGCAAGACCTTTACTCGTACACCCGTTCTGCTATCTCGAATCAGCTCACGGTTTAATCCTAATAGAAAACATCCTGTTCTAAAGACCAACCGCCCTCATCGTGGTGTTGATTACGCCGCTAAGACTGACACACCTATTTTAGCAACAGGTGATGGTAAAGTCGCTTTTAGAGGTCGAAAGGGGGGCTATGGCCGAACCGTTATTTTGTCCCATAGCGGTAGATACACGACGCTATATGCCCATATGTCACGTTATAAAAAAGGCATGAGAACAGGGCAACGCGTTAGGCAAGGCCAAACTATTGGCTATATAGGCAGTAGTGGGTTAGCAACAGGACCTCATTTACATTATGAATTTCGAGTCAACGGTGTTCACCGTAATCCCTTGACAGTTGCTTTACCAAAAGCTCAACCCTTACCTAAAAAGTATCGGGCTGAATTTAAAGAGCAAGCTGCACCTTTCCTTGCCCAGCTAGATGCTTTGCAAGATACCGATATCGCTCAAGTCGATTAACCACAAATATGGCTTATTATCTTGGTGTCATGTCGGGAACAAGTTTAGATGGTGTCGATGTTGCACTTGTCGATATCAAACAAACTTCCTCTTGCACTGTTATTGCTACAGAGACGACCAACTTCCCGTCTCCCTTACATCTTCTGTTACAGCGCTTAGTCGTTGATGGCCATTGTCATTTAAAAGATTTTGGTACACTTGATGTCACTTTAGGTCATTTTATCGGTGATGCAATCAATAATTTATTATCACGATATGACATTGACCATAGCGACGTTGTCGCTATTGGTAACCATGGCCATACGGTTTACCACTCACCAGAAGGTGATGCCCCTTTTAGCTTACAAATTGGTAATGCAAATGTAATCGCTGAGATTACCCAAATTACGACTGTTTCTGATTTTCGCCAACGTGATATTGCAGCTTCTGGCCAAGGTGCGCCGCTTGTTCCTGCTTTTCACCATGCCTTATTCGCATCACCTGAGCAGAGCAATGTTATTTTAAATATTGGCGGTATAGCCAATGTCACTTTGTTAGATCCTAAACAAGCGGTTATCGGTTTTGATACTGGACCTGGTAATGGCCTAATGGATGCTTGGATTGAGCACCATCTCGGACATGCTTATGATCAACATGGTAACTGGGCTGCCAATGGTCAACCTAATGCTGTTTTATTGAACCAAATGCTTGCTGATTCCTATTTCACCAAGGCAATTCCGAAAAGTACTGGACGTGAATATTTTAATCTGGTCTGGCTGCAAAAACAGTTAGCCCATTATGACGATTCCATTGATATTATCGATGTACAGGCAACGTTAATGTCTTTGACTGTGACAACAATCATCGATGCTATTACACTTTATGCAGCGAATGCTTCTGGTGTTTATGTCTGTGGTGGTGGTGTTCATAATCGTCAATTAATGCAGACATTACATACCCAGCTCAATGAAATGACCTTAGCCAGTACTGCCGATCTTGGCATTGATCCTGACTGGGTTGAAGCAGCTGCTTTTGCTTGGTTAGCGTACCGTACGATTCATCAACAAACCGGTAATTTACCCTCTGTCACCGGTGCTCATCATGCGGTTATATTAGGTGGACTTTATTCTGCTTAATTAATCACTCATCGAGTGATTCTTCATAATCACCTAACGATAACAAGCCTTCAATATCTGCTTGATTATCTGGCATTATTTTGAATAGCCAACCTTTTCCATAAGCATCCTCGTTGATTAATTCAGGCTCATCTTCTAATACGCTGTTAACGGCGGTGATTTTTCCTGAAACAGGCATGTAGATATCAGAGGCTGCTTTTACTGACTCTAATAACATACAGGCTTCTTGAGCGGCCGCTGTTTGTTCAGGTGCAGGTAAGTCAGCAAAAACAACGTCACCTAATTGATTTTGAGCATGATCCGTAATGCCAATAGTCAGCTCACCATTGTCTTCTATCCTTACCCATTCATGTGATGTCGCATACTTTAACTGTTCGGGGGCTGTCATGATTTAGTACGTCCATATAGTGCGTTTAAGTATTTCAAGCGTTCGCTGGTATCATGTTCTAACCAATCCCATTCAAAAGACCATGACCAATTGTCTTCTGTCGTGCCTGGAACATTCATACGATGTGTGCCATCTAAAGCTAAAACATCTTGCATCGGTAAGACGGCTAACTGAGAAACCGATTGCAATGCAATGCGATTACACTGCCAAACGATATCTTCATTGCTCTGGCCAAAATAGTCGGTGATATGATTTCTAGTCTTGTCATCGAGCGCTTGATACCAACCCAAAGTGGTATCGTTATCATGAGTACCCGTATAGGCCACACTGTCGGGTTGATGATGGTGTGGTAAGTAAGGGTTATCTGCTCCACCACCGAAGGCAAATTGTAAAATTTTCATGCCGGGCATCTCATATTTTTCTCTTAGGGCAGTCACTTCTGCTGTAATGATGCCTAAGTCTTCGGCCACTATGGGCAACTCTCCGAATACGGACATTAATTTATCAAACAGTGCTTCACCTGGTGCTTTCACCCAGTAGCCATCAATGGCTGTTTCACAATCAGCAGGGATCTCCCAGCAAGCTTCGAATCCTCTAAAATGATCAATCCGAATTAAATCAAATAGCGCTAATTGTGTTGTCAGCCGTTGTTGCCACCAAAGATAATCTTGCTGCTCATGTTGCGACCATTGGTATAGCGGATTTCCCCAGCGTTGGCCAGTTTCAGAAAAATAATCTGGTGGTACACCTGCAACACGTGTTGATTTCCCCTGCTCGTCGAGGGTGAACAGCCTGCTATTAGCCCAAACATCAGCACTATCGTGTGCCACAAAAAAAGGCATATCGCCAAAGAGCAATACGCCCTTACTATTAGCATATTGCTTTAACCGTTGCCATTGCTGAAAGAATAGAAACTGTTCGAACCTCCGCACAGTAAGCGCCTGTTGATGCACACCTTTAAAACTGCTTAATGCTGATTTATCTCTCTTTCTTAATGCATCTGGCCATTCGAACCACGCTTTATTTTGTTGCGACTCACGTATTTCACAAAATAGTACATAATCGTCCAACCAATCTGCTAGTTCACGACAGAATGTGTCAAACTCACCTTTGTGTTGATCTGATGCCTGCTGTTCAAATTGTGGATAAGCTGCCTTAATCACACTTTCAACATCAGATTCTAGTGGATCCAAATCAGCCCAGTCTTGTGAGCGAATATAATCAAGACAAATGAGTTTACTACTAGCGGCATGTGCCGATAAACATTGGTAAGGCGATTGGTCACTATGGGTGGGACCTAATGGCAACATTTGCCAAATAGTCATGCCACTTTCGTTTAAGAAATCAACAAAACGATAGGCATCGGCCCCAATTGTTCCACTTGGTAAGCTGGTAATATGGAGTAGTACGCCACCACCACGACGGTTAAAAACAGCTGCTTGCTGGCTCACTTATTCCCCACGTCGCATTGTACCGCCCTGTTCAACTCCGCCACCGCCTTGCGAGACCACTTCAGATAATACTTGTGGTACTTCTTCACCCAACATTTGATACAAGTTAGAGAGATGGAGTCTAAATAAACGTTCAAAATCGCTAACGCTATCACCCGAATTGTAATCGCCGAACCACCAGAACCAATCTGAGCCTTCACAAATAGCAAGCTGTCTCAATAACGCGTGCATGGTATCCGCATCAAAATCCTTACTGGCAACAACGCGGTCAAACGTTTGTTTTGCCTGACTTAATAAATCCCATCCTCGGTTTTTATCTGGGTCGCCAATCCAAGTCGAAAAACTGCCATAGACCCAACTACCCGCTACCAATTCTGGCAGATGTGCTGCTTCAACATCATTCTCTAAACATTCTGAGAAAGTAGTCAATTCAATATCGGGATGGTCAGCTAATTGCTGATAAAGGCCTTGTAGGAAATAATAGCCATTGTATGAGTAATATTCCCAGGCATTTTCGCCATCTAGGATGACCGAGACAACCCGGTCTTTATCATTTTCGGTCTCGGCTTTAATTGTTGTTAAATGGCTAATGAAATCAGCTATTGCATCTTCAGCTGACCATGTCGTGTAATTAAAACCAATCAGGTCAGATAAACCATCATCCCGGAAAAAACAGGCCGGGCTCTGTTCAGATACTTGATATGGTTTATGTATATTAGCATCCGCCATATCAGATTTATTAAGACTATTTCGCAGCACATTTTCGCCGGTCGCAGTCCAATTAAAGCCATGTTGACCAATTAATTCTAATGTTTCTGTTGATACAGCACCTTCAGATGGCCAGCAGCCTTTGGGTTTGAAACCAAAAAAGGACTCAAAAACACGCAGCCCTTCATCCATATGCCAATGTGAACGTTCTGCACCACCCGGATAATTTGTTATTTCTGGTAGCTTAGATTCCGGCATTGCTTCTAATGTTGAATTAATATCCAACAATAACGGCACAATTGGGTGAGCGTACGGTGTCACCGACAGTTCTACCTTGCCCGACTCAGCCAAACGGCGATAGCGTGGAAGCAAGTTGTCTAGTAATTCACCAATCACGGTCATCAGTTGCCGGCGATCATGGAAATCAAAATTATGACTTTTTTTCATCATCGCTTGAATACGAACATCTGTCCGTCGGACTGACTCCCCCATCCATGCCAAGTGATACCAAACTAAGAGATCGATCATGAATTGGTCGTTAATATAAGCTAGCCGATCGCTATCTTCAACCAATTCTCGTGCCATTAAAGCTAGTTTGGCAAAATGCGGGAATGGTGCAATCAGCTTGTCATCATTGGCACGTAAACAAGCCATGATCAATGTTTTTCGTTCTTCGATATGAACCGGTTGTATCGGTGAATCTAAAGCAAGCAGCATAGGATCTTTTAAACGACCCGTCCCTTTAGCCCGCGCTTTTAACTGCATATCATAATCGGCCAGTTGCTCGATTAAGGTTGGCGCGAAGTTAACGACTGCTTTGGCACCTGGCACATTTTCCAAATGCCAAGCCATATCTACATAATCTTTAATCGCATGAAGATATGTCCAAGGAAGTTGATAGAGTCCACTTAGGGGTTCACTGTATTGCGGCTGGTGCATATGCCAGCATAAAACGACTTTTAACTTATCTGACATGTTTGTTATTTTGACCTAGCATTTCGGGGGTTACAAGTACAACACCATCTGGTGATATTTCGTATTTTTTAGCATCTTCAGCTGGATCTTCTCCGATCACAGTGTTGGCTGGAAGATCACAGCCTTTATCTAATACCACTTTATTCAAGCGACAATTCCGGCCGATAGTCACATTAGGCAAAATCACAGAGTTTTCGACAACAGCATAGCTATGTACTTTCACATTAGAAAATAAAACACTATGTCGCACTGTTGAACCTGATATTAAACAACCGCCTGATACCATTGAGTCAACCGCTGTTCCGCGCCGCTCATCATCATCAAAAACAAATTTCGCCGGCGGCTGTTGCGCTTGATAAGTCCAAATTGGCCAGTCATCATCATATAAATTCAGTTCTGGCGTAATACCGATTAATTCTAAATTGGCTGACCAAAATGCATCAATCGTTCCAACATCACGCCAATAACCAGGATCATTACCTTGGGCATCTTTATATGGGAACGCGATGACTTTATGGTTCTCAATCAAATTTGGAATAATATCGTGGCCAAAATCATGGGTTGATTCGCCATTCGACGCATCATTAATCAATTTTTCATATAAAAAAGCGGCATTGAAGATATAAATGCCCATTGACGCTAGTACAGTGCCTTCTTTGCCTGGAATAGAATTCGGTGAATCAGGCTTTTCATCAAACGCTTTAACCCGCCATGATTCATCGACTGACATGACACCAAAGGCTTTTGCTTCTTTGACTGGTACCTGTAGACAACCGATGGTCATATCCGCCCCGTTCTCTACATGCGCTGCTAACATATCGCCGTAATCCATCTTGTAAATATGATCACCGGCTAAAATAAGCACATATTGTGGGCCATGCGTTTTTAAAATATCGACATTTTGATAAACGGCATCTGCTGTGCCTGCATACCAACCTTCTTGCGCTGTCTGCTGAGATGCAGGCAATAACTCCACAAACTCACCAAGTTCACCACGCATAAAACCCCAACCCTGTTGGATATGCCTTATCAGTGAATGTGATTTGTACTGGGTCAATATTCCAACACGACGAATACCAGAATTAATACAATTCGATAAGGGAAAATCGATGATTCTAAATTTACCACCAAAAGGGACTGCCGGTTTCGCTCGCCAGTCAGTCAATTGCTTCAGTCTTGATCCTCGCCCTCCCGCTAAAATTAGTGCCACTGTGTCTCGTGTAAGACGACTGACAAAACGCGTGCTATTATTGACCGACATGAGGAAACTCCAAGCGTTTAATAATTAAAATAGTCTATTAGACTGCCACAGGATTTCACATTCATCAAAAAAAAATTATTTGGAAATTCGAGACTATGGTTTTAGAAAAAAATTTATCTGAAGATTTCGTTAAGATCATAGAAGCGCGTCATCATGATCCTTTCTCTGTACTAGGTTTACATACTGATGGTAAACAGGCGACTGTCACGGCATTTCTGCCCGATACACAGACCGCTTCTTTGAATAATAAACTGCCCTTAGACCGCATAGAAGGGACTGATTTATTCCAATGGTCTGGGCCTTCAAAGTCCCTAGAAACCCCCTACCAAATTAACCGCATAAATAGTGATGGAACCCACTTGCAACATTATGATGCTTATGATTTTTTACCTCAACTGTCAGATTTTGATTTACATCTGTTTTCAGAGGGTAAACATTGGCATGCTTACCGTTTTTTTGGTGCCCACCATCATGAGGTCGATGGTGTAGAAGGCGTACTTTTTTCGACATGGGCACCCAGTGCAGAACGCATTAGTGTCATTGGTAATTTCAATCAATGGGATGGTCGTTGTCATCCCATGCGAGTCCGTGGTGGTAATGGTGTTTGGGAATTATTTATCCCAGGATTGACCGCCGGGGAAAGCTATAAATTTGAAATTCGTAACCGGGATGATGGCTCTCTGCACACGAAAATGGATCCATATGCGCAACAATCAGAGCTTCGACCAGGTACGGCATCCGTTATCGCTCCTCTCACGCGTCATGACTGGCAAGACGAATCATGGATGGCAGATCGTGCGGCCGCCGATTGGTTACACCAACCTCACTCGGTCTATGAAGTACATTTAGGGTCGTGGAAACGCAATCCTGAAGGCGAATTTTTAAGTTACAGAGAACTGGCTGATAACCTCGTTCCTTATGTGAAAGAGCTCGGCTTTACCCACATTGAGTTGATGCCTATTACCGAACATCCCCTAGATATTTCTTGGGGCTATCAAACTACGGGCTATTTTGCGCCGACCAGCCGATTTGGCTCTCCTGATGAACTTCGTTATTTTATCGATCTATGCCATCAACACAATATTGGTGTGATTTTAGATTGGGTTCCCGGCCATTTTCCTAAAGATAACCATGGTTTAGCCCGTTTTGATGGTAGCGCTTTATATGAGCATGCTGATCCGCGACAAGGTGAGCACCAAGATTGGGGAACGCTGATTTTCAACTATGGCCGTAGTGAGGTCACTAACTTCCTATTGTCGAGCGCGATGTATTGGTTAGAAGAGTTCCATATCGATGGCTTACGCGTTGATGCTGTCGCTTCAATGCTTTATTTAGATTATTCACGTGAAGCTGATCAGTGGGTTCCGAATATACATGGCGGCAGAGAAAACCTTGAAGTGATTGCCTTTTTACAGCATCTCAATACAGTCTTACATCAAAGCCATCCCGGCTGCTTAATCACGGCGGAAGAATCAACATCCTATCCGATGGTCTCACGCCCAGCTCATATGGGTGGCTTGGGCTTTTCCATGAAATGGAATATGGGGTGGATGCACGATATTTTAGACTATATGCATCAAGATCCGATCCACCGTCGCCATCACCATGACTCTTTAACATTTGGATTATTATACGCTTTTACTGAAAACTTTGTTCTGCCCTTTTCTCATGACGAAGTGGTTCACGGCAAAGGGTCAATGCTAACTAAAATGCCTGGTGATGAGTGGCAACGTTTTGCTAATTTACGCTTGCTCTATACCTTTATGTTTACCTACCCGGGTAAAAAGCTTTTATTTATGGGATCTGAGTTTGGCCAAGGCACTGAGTGGAATTGCGAAAAGACGTTAGATTGGTATGTTTTACAATATCCACAACATCAAGGTCTTAAAACGCTGGTTTCTGATCTCAATAAGCTCTACACCCAGACACCTGCCTTGTACCGGCATGAGTTCGACCCGCAGGGTTTTGAATGGTTAGATTGCAGTGATCGTGAACAGTCTATTTTGAGTTATATCCGCAAAGATGGCGAGCAACATGTTATTACAATTTTCAACTTCACACCGGTACCACGTGAAAATTATCACATCGGCGTTCCTGAGTTAGCACAGTATCAGATTATATTAAGTTCAGATTCGAAATTTTATGGTGGCAGTAATGTGGATAATTTTTCTGTCTTAGAAGCTGATGCTATTCCGTGGTCTGATCGACCTTATTCAATTTCAGTGAATCTACCGCCACTATCCGGCATCGTGCTTCAAAAAGCCTCGCTTTAATTTAGCTCAACATAAAAAGAAAAAGGGAGCTATTAGCGCCCTTTTTTTATCTAAACAACTTTTTAAATTATCACTTTGTTAATTGTCTAATCAGCTTAATCAAACTCATCGTCGAACTATCATGTGCCGAAATAGCCCTATCTAGCTGTAGATCAGGCAGGATGGCTTTAGCCAACTGTTTTCCTAATTCTACGCCCCATTGATCAAATGAGTTGATATTCCAGACAACGCCTTGCACAAAAACTTTATGTTCGTATAAGGCGACTAATTGGCCTAACATTTCTGGTGTCAGTTGTGGGAACAATAAGGTGTTGCTTGGGCGATTACCAGGGAAAATTTTGTGGGGCAGTAATGCTTCTAACTCGGCACCTTCAAGGCCTTCGTTAACTAGTTCAATCCGCACTTCTTCGGCTGATTTACCTTTCATCAATGCTTCTGACTGTGCCAAACCATTGGCAAGTAAAATAGATTGATGCTCACATTCAGGGTAATGACTGTTAATAGGTAACACAAAGTCAACGGGAATAATTTGTGTCCCTTGATGAATCAATTGAAAATAAGCATGTTGGCCGTTGGTGCCTGGCGTACCCCAAATGACAGGGCCTGTTTTATAACTGATACGCTTGCCTGCTCGATTTGTCACTTTACCGTTACTCTCCATATCCAGCTGTTGCATATGGCTTGGAAAGCGGGATAAAGAGTGGTCATAAGGTACGATAGCTTGCGTATGGGCACCAAAGAAATTGACATACCAAATTCCTAACATGCCCATTATCACGGGCATATTATCTTCAAACGGTTGGTTTTTGAAATGGTTATCCATCTCATGACCACCCTCTAATAAACGTTCAAAATTATCCATACCAACATAAAGTGCAATCGGTAAGCCTATGGCACTCCATAAGGAATAACGGCCGCCTACCCAATCCCAGATTTCAAACATATTTTCGGTATCAATACCAAATTCTGATACGGCTTGTGCATTAGTCGACACTGCAACGAAATGCTTAGCTACATCTTCTTGTTGTCCGGATTGCAAAAACCAAGTCCGTGCTGATTGCGCATTAGTCAATGTTTCTAGGGTCGTAAACGTTTTAGATGCGACGATAAATAATGTTGTTTCTGGGGTCAAATTTTCGAGTGTTGTGCTTAAATCTGTGCCATCAACATTCGATACAAAATGGACGTTAATCCCTTGGATTCCATACGGTTCTAATGCATCACAAATCATAGCAGGACCTAGGTCCGAACCACCGATCCCGATATTCACCATGTCAGTAATTTGTTTCCCTGTATAGCCTACCCACTCACCGCTATGGACCTGGTCACAGAACTGTTTCATTTGCGCCAATACCGCATTGACCCCCGGCATAATATCTTCACCGTCAACCATAATTGGGGTATTACTCCGATTTCGGAGTGCTATATGGGAGACCGCACGGCCTTCTGTTGTATTAATTGCTTCACCGGAGTACATACGATCTATCCAACCTGATAAATCGAGTGACTCTGCTAAGGCGACGAGCTTTCTAATGGTGTCCTTTGTAATCCTATTCTTCGAATAATCAAGCAATAAATCTCCGCTCGCTAATGAAAAATGTTCGAAACGACTCGCGTCTAGTGCAAACTCTTCACGCATTGAGACATATTTAAGGTCAGCATAATGACGCTCTAATGATAGCCATTCGGGTGTATTCAAAGGAGTCATATTTTTCTTCTATGTTTTAAGGTTGTAAATAATCTGCTAATGCACCCCAAGCGATGGTTTCTTGTTCGCCGGTTGCCATTGTTTTAACACCTATCACTTGTTGGCTAATTTCATCTTCACCCAAAATTAAGGTCCATTGCGCTCTACTTCGGTCTGCTTGTTTAAACTGGCTTTTAAAACTACCACCCCCACAATGTGTAATTAACCTAAAACCCGGTATTTGATCACGTAATTGTTCCGCTAAAATGGGTGCCTGTTTTGCAGCAGCAGCGCCTACCGCCACAATATAGGCATCGATGGCCTTAATCTCTGGCAAGGAATTTGTCGCCTCTAGCAGTGAAATAAGACGTTCTAAACCAATCGCAAAACCAATCGCTGTTGCGCCTTTCCCACCCAGTTGGCTCACTAAACCGTCATAACGTCCACCAGCACAAACAGTCCCTTGTGAGCCTAATTGATCTGTGACCCATTCAAAGACTATTTTACCATAATAATCTAAGCCCCGGACTAATCTCGGATTTTCTTCGTACGACAGTCCCGCTTCGTTTAAAGCTTCACACAGCGCAGCAAACTCTTGTTTCGATTCATCATCTAAATGATCCAATAACCTTGGCGCTCCGTCATTTAGTGCCTGCATCTCAGGATTTTTACTGTCCAAAATGCGTAAAGGATTAGTATGCAGTCGGCGTTGGCTATCTTCATCTAATTTATCTTGATGAGCCTCAAAATAGCTGATCAGGATGTCACGGTAAGCTAAACGCGCTTCTGTCGATCCCAGAGAGTTAATTTGTAAGGTAATGCCTGTTAAGCCTAATTGCTTCCATAAACGGGCTGTCATTAAGATCATTTCTGCATCAATATCGGGGCCATTAAAACCGTAGGCTTCAACACCGACTTGATGAAATTGACGATATCGGCCTTTTTGTGGCCGTTCATGCCGAAACATTGGACCCATGTACCAAAGACGTTGTGTTTGATGAATTAAGCCGTTTTGCATGGCCGCTCTTACGCAACCAGCAGTTCCTTCTGGCCGCAAAGTAAGACCGTCACCATTTCTGTCTTCGAAGCTATACATTTCTTTTTCAACGATGTCCGTCACTTCACCGATAGACCGGCTAAACAAGGCTGTTTTTTCGACAACTGGGAAACGTATTTCTTGATACCCATAACTGGATAAAACTTTGTTTAGCGTTGCTTCTACTGACTGCCAATAGGGTGTCACGTCTGGCAGAATGTCATTCATTCCCCTGACTGAACGGATACTTTCTGCCACTTAACTAATGTCCTTTATCTGAATAACTTTTTCTGGATGAGATTGTGCTTTCTGACGTGCAATGCGCTGTCTAATCTCTTTTTCTAGCTCATCGACTAACGCTTCATTTTCAACTTTATGATGGGGTTTGCCATCGACATATAATAAATTGGGCGTACCACCTGTCAGACCAATCACTGCTTCTCTTGCTTCGCCTGGTCCATTCACCACACAGCCAATAACAGCAACATCCATCGGTTCAGTGATGTCTTCCAAACGCGCTTCGAGTGCATTTACTGTTGAAATAACATCAAACTGTTGGCGTGAACATGATGGACAAGCAATGAGGTTAATTCCTTTGTTTCTTATTTTGAGACTTTTTAAAATGTCAAAACCTACTCTGATCTCTTCTACTGGGTCAGCAGCCAGTGAAACTCGAATGGTGTCACCGATCCCTTCTGATAACAACATACCTAGTCCAATAGCTGACTTCACTGATCCAGAACGTAAACCACCGGCTTCAGTAATCCCGAGATGTAACGGTTGTTCTATCTGATCGGCTAATTTTCGATAGGCATGCACGGTCATAAAGACATCTGATGCTTTTAAGCTGACTTTAAAGTCTGGGAAGTTGAGTCGGTCTAGAATATCAATGTGGCGCATTGCTGATTCAACTAACGCTTCTGGCGTTGGCTCACCATATTTCTTTTGTAAATCTTTTTCTAGCGAACCGGCATTAACACCAATACGAATCGGAATGCCATGATCACATGCGCTTTCTACAACCGCTCTAACCCGATCGTCGCGACCGATATTACCTGGGTTTATCCTCAAACAATCAACGCCTAATTCAGCAACACGTAATGCAATTTTATAATCAAAATGAATATCTGAAATAAGCGGCAAATTCACACGTTGTTTAATTTTACCAAATGCTTCTGCTGCCTCCATTGACGGTACCGAGACTCGTACTAAGTCAGCACCTGCTTTTTCTAAACTGTTAATTTGGGCTACAGTGGCATCGACATCACACGTTTCTGTATTGGTCATGCTTTGTACCGCTATCGGTGCATCACCGCCGACAGGCACATTACCAACCATAATCTGACGTGACTTCCTACGAACAATAGCTTGGTATGCATTACTCATCTATAGCGTACTCGACCAAGGTAATTATAGTCACTGCGTTAATATTGGTCACGTTGCACCTGTTTAGATTCTTCTGAATCAGGAAAGCTGCCTCGCAATAAATTGCTGTAACTAGCAACCGCATCTTTATCGCCAATTTGCTGCTCCGTTTTAACGGCTTGTAACAAAGCTTGTGGTGTCCAACGCGCGGCGTTGCGGTAACGCTCAATATAAGCACGTGATGTCAAATACTCACCTTGTTGATAGCTAATTTTCGCCATAGCCAACAATGACTTGCCTAGCATTGGGTTAATTTGCAAGGCTTTACGTAGATATTGTTCTGCTTGTACGCTATCAGGTATGCGATTGGTGCATAAACCAGCATTTTCATAAGCGCCACCGGGGCTACGATACAAAGGGTTTTTAATTGCGGCTAAGAAATGAGGAACCGACTCTTCATAACGTCCTTGACCACATAAAAAAGCGCCATAATTATTTTGGGCTTGAGAGTAATTTGGTTCAAGGCTAACTGCTTGCTTATAGTGGTGCTCTGCTTTATCCACTTCACCTAAACGTTGGTACAAAAGTGCAATCGTATTGTGCGCGCTAGGCAAATTAGAATCTTGCTTTAAGGCTTTTTCTAGTTTACCTAAAGCGATTTCATAATCGCCGCGTTGCATGTAGTTCAAGCCCAATTGCACATTGAGCTGTGCGGCTTTTTTATCAGGTTTGATATATAAGGTAGAGTCTGGCCTTATATTACTATTTCCTGTTTGGCCTTGGCAGCCAGATAACACAAACAGAGAGACGATGAGCACTAAAGCAATTTTATTCATCAGACAGCGTCAGCCTCTTTCTCATTAAGACGTTGGGTTCGACGTGTTTTATCTTGCACTTCCCCTGCTAATTGTCCACAGGCCGCCACGATTTCGTCACCGCGTGTTTTACGAACCGTTGCCACATAACCACCATTTAGTAGTTGCTGTTTAAAGCGGCTAATAACGTTTCTGGATGAACAAACATAGTCCGTTCCTGGGAAAGGGTTGAAAGGAATCAAATTGATTTTGGTAGGTAAGCCTTTCAATATTCTCATTAAATCTTTGGCATCTTGCTCCGAATCATTGATTCCTGCCAATAGAACGTATTCTATCGTGATATGGCGACTTTTATGGCCAGCAACATAACGCTGACAAGCTTCTAATAAAATAGAAATCGGGTATTTTTTATTCAGTGGAATGATTTCATCACGCAGTTTGTTATTAGCTGCATGTAGTGACACTGCTAAACTGACATGACAGTCTTCACGTAGCTTATCAATCATCGGCACCATGCCTGATGTACTCAATGTGACTCGGCGCCAAGAAATACCATAGGCTAAGTCATCACGCATTAGATTCATTGCGCTGATAACATTTTTGTAGTTGGCTAACGGTTCCCCCATGCCCATCATCACTACATTAGTAACGACACGCTTACCCTTAGGATCTTTGCCTAAATATTCATTGGCTATCCAAACCTGGCCAATGATTTCGCTTGCTTCTAGGTTTCTGTTAAAGCCTTGCTGGCCTGTCGAACAAAATGTACAGGCCAATGCACAGCCCACTTGCGATGATACGCAAAGAGTGCCACGTTCATTTTCAGGGATATAGACTGTTTCAATGACATTACCGCACGACAGCTTGATAATCCACTTCCTGGTCCCGTCAGTTGAAATAAGTTCTTCGAGTACTTCTGGTAATGCTAAGGAAGCTTTATCGGATAATGTTTGACGTAATGACTTACTGAGGTTGGTCATCTCGTTGAAATCAGTCACACGGTATTGATATATCCATTGTACTAATTGACGCGCACGGAAAGGTTTTTCACCAATTTCAGTGAAAAATGCTTCCAGACTTGGGAGGTCTAAACCAAATAAGTTTGTGCGCGCCATAAATAATTACTCAACTACCTAGCGTATACGTGTGAGTAAAGTTGATCTTCAGTGAAGAAGTAGGCAATTTCACGTGCTGCACTCTCTGTTGAATCTGAACCGTGAACAGCATTTTTATCAATGCTTTTTGCCAAATCTGCACGAATAGTGCCCGCTTCAGCATCGGCTGGGTTTGTAGCTCCCATCAAATCGCGATTTTTCAATACAGCACCTTCGCCTTCTAGCACTTGTATCATGACTGGGCCTGATGTCATAAAGCTAACCAAAGCACCAAAAAATGGGCGCTCACTGTGTTCTGCGTAAAAACCTTCTGCTTGTTCTTGACTTAAGTGAACCATACGCGCCGCCACAATTTTCAAACCTGCTTTTTCAAAACGGGTGTAGATGTCGCCAATTGCATTGGCTGCTACTGCATCGGGTTTAATAATAGAAATAGTACGTTCGATCGACATGGTGGTTCCTTAATATATTAAAGTAGGTGAAAACTTTATTATTTTAGCATTTTATGGCTGTCATGATAGAACTATTGGGATAGAATTATTGTAATCGTGTTAACTTTATTGATCGGTCGACGATGACAAGCTCTCCGACCACAACTTAGGCTACCCACTAAATTATGCATCAATCCTTTAAACGCATCGGGCTCTTTATTCGCAAAGGTGATCCTATTTTCGAAAATGCTGTTGTTCAGATCAGCCAATCTTTGACAAAGCAGTCTCTAACGATTGTCATTAATGAACCGCTTAGCTTCTTACCTAAACTCGATGTTGTGTCTATATCAGACTTTCCTGAGCGTTGTGATCTCACCATTGCGATTGGTGGAGATGGAACTTTGCTTTCAGCCTCCCGTGCCTTAGCAGGAAGTAATTTGCCTTTAGTTGGCATTAATGTCGGCCGACTTGGTTTTTTAGCCGATGTCACGTTAGATAAATTAGAGACGCAATTGTCACAAATTCTGGCAGGTGAATACCGCGAAGATACCCGTTTTTTAATGCAAGCGACCATCAATGGTCCTAATAAGCCTATTGGCCTCGCGATGAATGATGTCGTAATTCATGCTTACCAAAGTTTGCATATGATTGAGTTTGAGACAGCCATTAATGGTCGATTCCTCAATAGCCAACGTGCAGACGGTATTCTTGTCGCTACGCCTACAGGATCGACAGCTTATGCCATGTCTGCCGGCGGACCAATTTTAGATGTCGACCTTAATGCCTTAGTATTGGCCTCTGTATGCCCTCATACGCTAAGTAATCGACCTTTGGTCATCACAGCCGATAGTATCGTCGATATTACGCTCAGTGAAAAAACGGTTGGCAGCTGTATGGCTACTTGTGATGGTCGCCCAGGCCATATTATTCAGCCTGGTGACACTATTCGCATTGAGCGTCACCCTAATACGATTACGCTATTGCATTTGGAAGATCATGACCACTACTCTATTTTGCGTGCAAAACTGGAATGGGGCCGTAAACTGACATGATAAGCCATTTTAGCGTACGCCACCTTGCTGTTGTCGATAATCTTGAGCTCGACTTTAGTTCAGGCATGACCTCCTTAACTGGTGAAACTGGTGCGGGAAAATCAATTTTAGTCGACGCCTTAGGCTTAGTTTTAGGCGATCGCGCTGATTCAAATATGATTCGTCACGGCCACGACCGCGCCGAAATTGAAGCACACTTTGATATCGACCATAACCCTAAATTACAACAATGGCTTATTGAACAAGAACTCGATGATGATGGTCAATGTTATTTACGCCGCACTATTTCCCGTGATACCGCCTCACGTGGTTACATCAATGGTCGCGCTGTCCCACTCACGCAATTACGTGTTATTAGCGAACACAGCATTGATATCCATGGCCAACATGCTCATCAGTCGTTAATACGTGCCGATACGCAACGTCACTTACTCGATACTGTCGCAGGTACTAAATCCTTATTGGAACAATTATCGGCGGCTTACAAACAGTGGCAAGTCATTAAACACGATATAACCGAACAAGAACGTCAGTCAGCGCAACATACTGCTCAACTTAATTTACTGCAATATCAAGTCAATGAACTTTCCCCCCTTAACTTGAGCGATGAGCATGTTCAATCATTAATTCGTGATCAACAAAAACTGGCTCATGCCTCGCAGCTTATTACAGCAGCACAATCCGGATTATTTCAATTAGTTGATCAAGAACAGGGCTCAGCCTATAGCATCGTGACTCACGCTTTATCAGAATTAGCGGATCTGACTGATATTGAACCACAATTCACTAATATTATTGAATCGTTAAGCTCTACCGTCGTTCAAATCGATGAATCGGTCAGTGAATTACGGCATTATTTGGATAGCACTGAACTTGATCCTCAGCTACTTGAAGAAGTTGAGAATGAATTGTCGGCTTTGCATCAATTAGCCCGCAAACATCATGTTGAGGTTGAAGCGTTACCAGCCCACTATACTGCGTTGTGTGAACAATTGGCTCAATTGACCAATCGCGATCAACAACGCGCTACATTGCAGGCACAGTTAATCGCTCAAGAAGCCCTTTGTCGAAAGTTGTGTGAACAAATTAGTAACCAAAGACAGAAAGCCGCCCCTAAGTTAGCAAGCGAAATCACTGATACAATTCAACAGCTCGCGATGCCCGGTGGCCGTTTAGAATTTGTTGTTAAACCGACACCTGATGAACGATTTAATGAAACTGGCTTTGATCATATCCAGCTGCTCGTCAGCACAAATCCCGGGCAAGTAGCTGGCGAACTCGGCACAGTTACATCTGGTGGTGAGTTGGCTCGTATTAGTTTGGCTATTCAAGTGGTCACTGCCGGTACGCGCAGTGTGCCCACTTTGGTGTTTGACGAAGTTGATGTCGGTATTGGCGGAGGTATCGCAGAAATTATAGGTCAACATTTGCGTCAATTAGCATCAACCCAACAGGTTATTTGTATCACCCATTTGCCGCAAGTCGCCGCCCAGGCGCATCAGCAAGTCCAGGTCACCAAGAAGCAACAAAAAGACACTACATTTATTGAGCTGGCCACATTGTCCGAGTTACAACGTATCGAAGAAATTGCTCGGATGTTAGGTGGCGTCAAAATAACAGACACCACCCGTTCTCATGCTCAGGAAATGTTAAGCCAATTAGGCTAACCTTTGCCTACTTTTTTTCAGCTTGGCAACGCTTACAGATACCATAAATATACAGACTATGCTTTGTCATTTTAAAGCCTTTTTCTTCTGCAATAGCCAGTTGACGTTGTTCGATAATTTCATCTACAAACTCTTCAATTTGGTTGCAGCTGACGCACAGTAAATGATCATGATGCGCGCCATCTCCTAATTCAAAAACCGCATGACCACCATCAATACTTAAGCGAGATACTAAACCTGCGCCTTCAAACTGTGTCAGTACGCGATAGACTGTTGCTAAGCCAATTTCTTCACCACTGTCTAATAGCGCTTTATAGACATCTTCTGCACTCATATGCCGTTGTTCAGAGACTTCTAATATTTCTAGGACCTTCAACCTAGGTAAGGTGACCTTCAGTCCTGCTTTTCTTAAATCTTGTCTTTCCATACTCATAAAAGATGCCTCGTCGAAACTGAACGATTAGCGTATCATCGCAGTTTGGTAATTAATTAAGATGTTCAATATAAATGAAAACTGTCCTTATTTACACTTTTTCGTTTCTTGCTTTATTTATATCGGGCTGCGCCAAGGATAAAATTCCTGGTGTCTACCGTATTGATATCCAACAGGGCAACGATATCACCCAAGATATGATTAATCAGCTAAAACCAAGCATGACTAAAAATCAAGTGGCTTATGTTATGGGTACACCATTGATCATTGACACTTTTCACCCAGATCGTTGGGATTACATTTATAGTTTTCACCCAGGTAATGGGCAACGTGAACAGCGGCGCATTACCATCTATTTCAAAAATGAGTCATTAGATTTCATTAACGGTAATACCCGTATTGTTGCCCGAGAAGAAATGCCTCAGACCTTTAAAATAGATAGTAATGTTATTGTACCGTTGTCTAATAAAAAGGTCGGCTTAATCGAGGGGATCAAAGAAAAAATCGGCATAGAGGATGAGGAGAGCGTTGACAGTGAAACAGAAAAGGTTGACCTTTTTGAAAACCGCCCTGTTCCTGTCCCAACTAAATCAAAAGGTCTTATCGATCGTATTACAGATTCGGTTAGTGCTATTGATATTCAGGATGATGTACAAGAAGTTAAATATGACAACAAACCGGGATTACTGAAGCGCTTTATCGGTTTAGGTAAAGAAGACACTGCTGAAGAACCCGAGATTGTTGAACCAAAGGTCGTCATTGTTGAACCTGAGACACCGGGCCTTTTTCAGCGTTTTAAAAATGCTGTCGGTCTAGGCGAGTAAACTCACGTTTTTTACTCAATCGAATCTACAGCTATAAACTGGTCTTGTTCTGGACGATAACTGAATAGCTCGCCAATACGCACGTCAAAGTACCAGCCGTACAGACTTAAATCACCTTGTTCAACGCGTTCTTTAATACAAGCAAAGCTAAGTAAATTGTCGAGTGAGACTAAAACTGCAGCTTGTTCACAGGCTGTTAATTGCTCTGCTGTTTCATGTTCTGCATGGCTGACTTTCACTTTATCCTTAGCCGCTTGTGCAATCGTAACCCATGGATGAATGAACTGTGAGGTTGTTGTGCCATCATCATCCCATAATGCCTGTATCCCGCCACAATTGGCATGGCCCATCACAATAATATTTTCTACTTTTAAATTGTTAACAGCAAACTCTAAAGCAGCGCTGGTACCGTGATAGTGCCCTGCACTTTCCCAGGGTGGTACTAAATTGGCTACATTGCGAACAATAAATAAATCACCGGGATCGCAATCCGTTAAAATTGCGGGATCCACACGTGAATCACAACACGCGACCATTAATGTTTTGGCAGGTTGACCTTCTTTCATACTGTCATATAAGCGTCTATCATCACCAAAATATTGCTGCTGGAAACGTTTGAACCCACCAATTAATTTTTTTGTACTCGCCATTCTTTAATCTCTTTCTCTATTGAGCCCGAATTAAGGTATCAGACAATAAAAAGCTATCGTTACATTATTGCAACGATAGCTCATAGGTACTACAATTTAACTCAAGCTTATTAACTTAAGTATTGTGTTATTTTTCTTGATTATCACGCGCCTCTTTAGCACTAGCATCAAACCACTTTTGCTTAACACTTCGCTTCCTAGCTAAAGCTATATTCGCTTCATACCACTTTTTCTTCACATCAGCAGGTGAATCAGCGCCGTTGTTCGCTTCATACCAAGGCTTATCACTTCGTGCTGTTCGTGCCGCAGCTAAATTGGCCTCATACCATTTCTTTTTCACATCGGCATGCGGATCCTCAGTTAAGTTTGCTTCATACCAGGGTACAACATCACCGTCCTCTACTGATGCTTGATTCGCTTCATACCACTTCTGCCTTGTTGCCCTGACATTTGATAGTGCAACGGCCAAGTTCGCCTCATACCATTTTTTCTTAGTATCCACATGCTGCTGTATATTGGCTTCATACCAAGGCGTTTCTACTTCTGCCACCGGTTGCAAGGCTGCTTCATACCATTTATTTTGATTCACTCTTGCGGCTCTGGTATTCGCTTCATACCACTTATTCTTAATTTGTTTTTCTTTCGCTAATGCAAGGTTAGCCTCATACCATTTCTTTTTCACATCGGCATGTGGATTAACGATCACATTCGCTTGGTGCCACGGTTTGCTTTGTCTAGCATGACGCGCTGCTTCCAAGTTAGATTCAAACCATCTTTGTTTGGTATCGCTGACTTTTTCATCACTAAATTCATACCAATGCTTTTCTGTTTTAGCAGTGTCTAAATTAGCTTCATACCATTTTTCTTGGCTTGCACGAGCAACTTCCAAGTTAGCCTGATACCACTTCTTCTTGATATCAGCATGTGGGTCTACATGCATATTTGCTTCATACCATGGCGTTGGCTGTATAATAGCCTGTTGCTGATTAGCTTCATACCACTTTTTCCGAGTTGCCTTAACAGAGGTAGCTGCCGCCTTTAAGTTAGCTTCATACCATTTTTTCTTAGTATCTAAATGCTTGCTCATATTTGCTTCATACCAAGGTGCTCCTATCGCCTTTGCTGGTAAGCTATTCGCTTTATACCATGGCGTCACTGTTATTTCAGAAGATGTGGCTCGATTAGCCTGATACCCTTTTTTAGTTTTTTTTGATGCTTTTCCTTGCTGATTATCTACCCATTTTATATTGATATCTATTGTTGTACTCATCGTATAACCCTCCCTAGATAGTTTATTACCCAAGTCGATAGTACATTAAACACTACATAGGCGACAACTTTTATATCGTTTAAAGCTTGCCTTAACCCCCTTTATTCAAAGCACTGTTTCTCTGCTTTTAACTGCTGTAACAAGGCAATACGCTGTTCAACTAATAACATTCTACGCTGTTCCTTCTCCTCTACTGTCGATGAGTAGCCTAGATACGCCAAACCTGCTAAACCTGCTAAACCTTGTAACACAGGGATAAAATCCATTGTGACCATCGCTGCCGCTACTTTATTGGCATCATCTTCATAAAAAGGTGCTTTATAAGTGTAACGATAAGGCTGCATATGTCGAATTGTATTATCTAAACCGACACAACTCAATTGTTCAACTTGTTCATTACGCTCTATCACGGGTGGTTCAAAATAAATGGGTTCTACTGGTACAGCCGGTAACGTTAATGCCTGAGATGTTGATCCCAGCCATAATAATAAGGATAAGCTCATTATCATTGTCATTGGTTTTAACCGCATAGGGCCTTCTCCTAAATTTATTTTGTTAATTATATCACCGGCATATATTCACAAATGTCCAGTTTTAAATAATTTTTTCGCTATTTCGGTTGGATTCGTCAGATGTCAGACCTAACTCATAGTTTTATCTTTCTATTTGTCATACCATGACAAGTAGATGATCTAACAAATGGGAGTATATAATGATTCATGAAGTATATGGTGATGAAAAACGCGGTTTTGTCAGAATGGCCCTTGATACTCTGGTCGCCTTCACCATTAAACATAAAGCTGATAGAACATATCAAGCGACTCATAAAGGTAATGGTGATAAAACATATCAAGCTACAAGTAAAAACCTGAGTGCTACTGGACTGTATATGACGACCGAAGAATCATTGGCGTTAGGTACGGATATTGAATTAATTATGACCCCTAACAACCCTAAATTACCCCCATTTGTTGCTGAGGGGACAATTGTTCGTTGTTTTTCTGATGAATTTGATACCACACTTTATCATGTGTCTGTTTCGCTAACGGAAACACATTAAATAGTGGTATTTATAATCGATAGCTCGCCGCTATCATCACTTTAGACACTAAAGACATTGTATATTTAATCGGTTGAGGTAAATCGATTCCACCTGCTGATATCGCTATTGCTCTGTGATGTGCTTCATCTTCTCGCATTTTCTCAAGGATAGCCCGGCTTTTGGTATCTTCGATGCTTATATTGTCTAAATGCTGATCTAAATGCTGAACGACTTGTGTTTCTGTTTCAGCAACGAAACCCAGGCTCCATTTATCACCCACTTTCCCTGCCACCACACCTAGTGCTAACGATCCTGCGTACCACAATGGGTTAAAAACACTGGTATGCCCCCCCAACTGATGAACACGCTGTTCACACCAAGCAAGGTGATCACTCTCTTCCAACGCCGCTTGCGCCATTGATTCCCTTACTTCGGGTAAGTTTGCTGTTAATGATTGGCCTTGGTATAAAGCCTGAGCCGAGACTTCACCGGCATGGTTAATACGCATCAAGCGCATTGATTCTGCTCGCTGTGCTTCTGATAAGTTTGGCTCTGTTAGGCCTTCACCAGGTACTACTCTGTCACTAACTTCGGGGTTACCCAATAGCGTTTTTATCGTTTTGTCACATTCGATGACCAAACTGTCGATGAAATTAAGATATCGCATTGCATCATTATATAAAACTTAAGTAATTTATTCTAGACTGCCCCCGTCTTGAAAAAATCTTCTAATGTCGCTGCCAATTCCTGAGGGTGGAATTTAGATACATATGCATCAGCGCCAACATTTTTACCCATACTTTGATTCGCCACTGCTGTTAAGGAGGAATGCATAATGACGGGTAAGTGTTTTAGCCTAGGATCTGCTTTAATTTTTTGTGTAAGTACATAACCATCCATTTCAGGCATTTCAACATCGGTTAACACTAATTGCACCTCATCCATGACATCCGTACCAGCAGCTTCACACCGCGTTGCCATTTTATCTAATTCATTCCAGGCATTCGCACCATTGACATTCTGAATATATTTCACGCCCATGTGTTCAAGTGTTGTGGTAACTTGTTTCCGGGCGATAGCAGAATCATCTGCAAATAAGATAGTATATTGTTTCTCTGTATCAAGTTTCTGGATGTTTTCTAGTTCCATCTTGTCATAAAAACCACCTGCATCAGCCAATACTTTTTCAACATCCATGATCATCACTAAACGTTCATCATCAAGCTCTGATACCGCTGTCACTAAGCCACCTAAACGCTTCGATAATAGTGGAGGAGGCCCTTTTACTTGCGCCCAGTTCAAACGTTGAATGGTCTCAACCGCCGTTACTAAAAAGCCTTGGACGTGAGTATTATATTCGGTAATCATCAGGATTCTAGGCTCATCAGCTGATTTTAAATTACAGAACTTTTGTAAATTGATAATCGGCACCATATCTCCACGAAGGCTAACAAAGCCTTCAACCCCTTCAGGCATTTCTGGTGCGGTGGTAATTTCGGGTATATTCAGTACTTCCCGTACTTTAAACACATTAATACCGAACACTTCGTTACGACCGGTTTCGTCGTTTGTCCCTAAATTAAAAAGCAATACTTCTAGATGATTGGTACCAGCAAGTTTAGTTCTTTCATCAATAGAGTCTATTAAATTAGCCATAATGGTCTTCAATTCCTAAAGCATTAACATTAAAAAGTTATAACATTAAAGTTATAACATAAGGTCTTTATAGTGTGTTCTCTATCTAGGGTCAACCGTCTTGTTCCGTTATCGGCATAAAGTACCTACTTCATTAGCAAAAAGGTGAATTACTCGACAATTCTATCGTGCTTTTTACTTCTTAACCTTATTTTCAACTTAAGCGTCTCGAATTAGTTTAAAACCGAAAATCAACTTAGAGTGTTAAATAAACGTTAGAATAGACTTAGTCCGTTTTATTAATTTTTACTATATCTTGGTTTATCTGTTCAGAACGATACCCAATGTAATGAGATCCCACCGCTATGTCGGAAAAAAAAGTGCATGACCCCTTTTCAACACGTGAAGCTGAAAACTACGATAATCCAATCCCAAGCCGGGAATTCATTCTAGAAATTTTACAGCAGAATAACCGGCCATTGACCCGCCGTAGTATCGGAAAACTGCTCGGTTTATCTGGTGAAGAACAAACCGAGGCCTTACGTCGTCGTTTAAGGGCGATGGAGAGAGATGGTCAATTACTCCGTAATCGTAAAAGTGCTTACGGCGTCATGTCGAAAATGAATTTGGTTACTGGCCGTATCACAGGTCATCAAGATGGCTTTGGTTTCTTAATTCCTGATGAAGGTGGTGAAGATTTATTCTTAAGCCAACGTGAAATGCAAGTCGCCTTGCACGGTGATCGTGGCGTAGCTCGTGTTACTGGCGTCGATCGCCGTGGCCGAAAAGAAGGTGCGATTGTTGAGATAATTAAACATGGTAATGAGCGTATTGTCGGCCGCCTAGTTTCCGATGCAGGCATTTATTACCTGATCCCCAATAACCGACGTATTAGTCAAGACATTCTGATTCCACCTGACAAATTAATGTCAGCTAAAGCCGGACAAATAATTGAAATTGAAATCACAGACCACCCAAACCGTCACCGTTCTCCTTTAGGACAAGTGATAACGGTCCTAGGTGACCATCTGGCACCGGGTATGGAGGTTGATATTGCCCTACGTGACTTCGAATTACCGCATAATTGGACGCCAGAAGCCTTACATCAGGCTGAGTCCTATGGCGAGCAGATTCCTGAAACAGCCATTGATGGCCGCCTTGATTTACGTCATTTACCTTTGTTAACCATTGATGGTGAAGATGCCCGTGATTTTGATGATGCCGTTCATGCTGAAACTATAGATGGTGGTGGCTGGCGATTATGGGTTGCAATTGCCGATGTGTCTTATTATGTGACACCTAAGAGTCCTCTTGATCAGGATGCACAAGAACGCGGTACGTCGGTCTACTTCCCAAGCCAGGTGATTCCTATGCTGCCTGAAGCCCTGTCAAACGGCCTCTGTTCTCTCAATCCTGACGTTGATCGCTTATGTATGGTGTGCGAAATGACAATTGACATCGATGGCCAACTGATATCTCACCAATTTCATCAGGGCGTAATGAATTCAAAAGCACGGCTCACCTACACCCAAGTAGCCGCTATATTAGTCGATGATGATGCCGCATTACGTTCCCAATACAAAGCGGTTCTGCCTGGTTTGGAGACCATGTATGGCCTCTATAAAAAAATGCTCTCTGCCCGACATAAGCGTGGTGCCATTGATTTTGAATTAACTGAAACCCAATTTTTATTTGATAGCAACCGTAAAATTGAAGCTATCGTGCCACGCGAACGTAATGATGCTCATCGTTTAATCGAAGAATTTATGGTCGCTGCCAATGTATCCGCAGCGCAGTTCTTATTAAGCAAAGAACTGCCTGCCCTTTATCGCATTCATGAAACTCCTTCTGCTGAGAAATTATCTGGTTTGCGAGAGTTTCTATCTGAACTGGGTTTATCTCTAGGTGGTGGGGATAAACCGTCACCTCGTGACTATGCTAATTTGCTCAGTGCTGCCCACATGCGTCAAGAGACACATATACTACAAACCGTGATGCTTCGGAGTATGAAACAAGCCATGTATCATCCTGATAATCTAGGCCACTTTGGTTTGTCGTTAGAAGCTTACGCTCATTTCACCTCACCCATTCGACGTTACCCTGATTTATTAGTTCATCGCGGAATTTGTCATCTTATTAACAACAAGAAAGTCAATAAGTGGGCCTATTCACATGAAAACATGGTGCAATTAGGTGATCACTGTTCCATGGCAAGCCGACGTGCAGATGAGGCAACGCGTGATGTAAATGATTGGTTGAAATGCGAATTCATGCAAGATCATGTTGGCGAAAGTTATGACGGTGTCATCAGCGGTGTGACCGGTTTCGGACTTTTTGTTGAGCTCAGTGATATTTATATTGAGGGGCTGGTTCATATCACGGCATTGAAAAATGATTATTATGAATTCGATGCCACAGGCCATCGTTTAACGGGTGAACGGACCAGAACTGTCTACCGCTTAGCTGATAAAATACGCGTCAAAGTAGTACGTGTTGACTTAGATGAGAAGAAAATTGATCTAGAATTAGCTTAAATATCAACTTTCCCTTGACCAGAAAAATAAAGGCCGTAGAATTACCTTCTTGCCAAGCTAATGCCCGGAATGTTTGAATTCTGGTTAATTACTATGGTGAGTGTAGCTCAGTTGGTAGAGCCCCGGATTGTGATTCCGGTGGTCGTGGGTTCGAGCCCCATCACTCACCCCATTTTCTTATTTTAACGTCACTTATTCTAGGCCTAATTTCTTTAGCTTATAGCGTAGTGCACGGAATGAAATACCCAGTATCTTCGCTGCTGCTGTTTTATTCCACCGTACAGACTCTAACGCTTCAGTAATCAATTGTCTTTCTTGAGCCTCTAGGTGCGCGCTTAAATCACTTGGCAAGACTTTTTGATCTTGTTGTCGAACTGATTCTGACACCGGCTCCTGTTTTGATAGGACTCGCGGTTGAATGTCAGGTAACATCAGATCTATTTCAGTGATCACTCTGCCTTCCATCCAAGTCAATGCCCGCTCTAAAATATTTTCTAATTCACGTACATTACCTTTGAAATCATATCCTTGTAATACATATATCGCTTCATCATTAATCTCTGGTGGTCCTTCTAGTCCATTTTTAACTGCTAATTGTTCTAAAATATAATCCACTAATAAAGGAATATCATCACGGCGTTCTCGCAATGCAGGTACAGATAACTCAATCACGTTCAGGCGATAAAACAAATCCTCTCGAAATGATCCTTCTTGTACCTTTGCGGCAAGATTTTTGTGTGTTGCACACAAAATTCTGACATCAACAGCAATTTCTTCTTCACTGCCTACAGGTCGTACGGTTTTTTCTTGTAAAGCCCTCAATAACTTCACTTGCATCATCAACGGTAAGTCGGCCACTTCATCTAAAAATAATGTGCCGCCACCTGCTGCTTGAAACAAGCCTTCTTTATCATTAACTGCGCCAGTAAAAGCACCTTTTTTATGCCCAAAGAATTCACTTTCAACGAGTTCCGCTGGAATAGCGCCACAGTTAATGGGCACGAAAGGACTCTCTGCACGAACGCCCAACTCATGAATTAATCGCGCGACTAACTCCTTGCCTGTGCCTGACTCACCACCAATGTAAACCGGCGCTTGGCTACGCGCCAATTTAGCTATTTTCCCTCTTAATAATTGCATTGCTGGTGTGTCACCTAATAGCCTATGGCGTGATCGACGTTCCCGTTTCATTGGTTGCGATAAAGATAACTTCAGCGCGGTATCAACCAAGTCGCGTAAAACACGTAATTTTACGGGTTTAGAAATAAAGTCGAACGCGCCTAACTTTAATGCTTGTACAGCTAAATCCATATTGCCATGTGCACTTATCACTGCGACCGGCAAGTCTGACTTATCAACCTGTAATGCTTTGACAAAATCCAAGCCACTCCCATCTGGTAGTCGCATATCTGTTAAACAAAAATCAAACGTTTGTTGCGATAGTGCTTGTTGTGCCTGAGAAATATTTTCTGCCGTAACGCAATCTACCGACATGCTTTCTAGCGTCATCGTTAACAGTTCAAGAATATCTGGTTCATCATCTATCACTAAAGCTTGTGGATTCATTTCAAATTCTCTTGTTTTCTCACTGGTATATGTAAACTAAAACAACTTTTGCCAACACGAGCAAAACCATAGTTTAATCGAACACCATTAGCCTGACATAGCTCACGGGCTAGATATAAGCCTAATCCGGTACCACCCTGCCGTTCTGACTGGAAAGGTTCAAATAAGGTCGGCAATATCGTCTCTGAAACACCTGGTCCATTATCAATCACATCTACCAATGCTTCCTCACCTTCGAGTGCTAATATGACTTGTACGCGTTGCTCACCCTCTATTGGGCGAGAATAATGCCAAGCATTGTCTAATAAATTCCATAGCACTTGGCGCAGTTGTTCTGCATCGAGATACACATTAGCTAACGGCGCTTTTATAATCAGGTTAATGTCTTGTTCCAGTAATTGTTTATAGTTTATAAATTCAGCCACTAACTGCGTTAACCAAGATGCCAAGACGATCACTGTTGGCTCTACGGTTTTACCCCGACTCATTTGTAAAATTGTTTCAATAATATTATTCACTCGCGCACTATGGCGTTGAATAATATCAGTGAGCTTTCGTGTTTCAGGTTCGGCACCATTGGCTTCAGCGAGTAACTCCCCCGCATGACTTATAGCACCTAAGGGATTACGTACTTCATGCGCAATACTGGCTGTTAACTGTCCTAATGACGCTAACTTTAATTGTTGTGCTTGTTGAGATATTGCCTCGCTATTTTCAATATAGAGCACGGATTCTCCGCTATCCAACAAAATGGCATTAATGGCCAGTTCGGGTAAATCGGGTTTAGCTTGGAACCGCATAAATGGCCGGCTAGTATTTTGACGCCATTGCCAGAGTTGCTCGCCCAACTCGGGCACGCAATGTTTTAAAATCTGGGTTTTATTAGTATCCTCAATGGCTAACAACTGACGAGCAGATCGGTTACTTAACTGAATTTGACCTTCGGCATTAACGACCAACACACCTGTTTGCATGCGACTAATAATGTGCTCATTTAGCATCGCTAAATTAATAATATCGGCAGCTCGCTCGTCGGCCAATTGTTGGCTAGCAGCAATCTTTTTGGATAAAACTTGCGTCAGAATAGCTGTCGCAAAAAAAGTGGCCCCTAAGATACCTGCATCACTATAGTCCGTCAGACCTATATTAACTACTTGCGAATAGACCGCCTCTAATAAAATGGCAAGGGTTGCGATTGCGGCAATAAAGAGTGACAAACTGCCAGGCATTAATACGCCGCCTGCCACAACGACCACAACCAATAAAGAACCTAAGCTGGTTTTCAGACCACCACTCGCATGGATCAATAAGGATATGACGACAATATCAACCAATAACTGCAATTTCGTTGCGGTCGTGAAAGGCACCCAACGTTGCACTGTCATAAAAAGTAAGCCAACGGCAATTAAGAAATAAAGCTGGCTAACAAAGCCATACAAACTGGCGTTAGATTCGCCTAAAAAGGCGGGGGGTAATCCTAAATAAAAAACAGCCAACAAAATGGCCGCTAAAAATAAACGGTAACTGGCAAATACGGTTAGCGATCGCCAGGAAGTAGCATCATTGATAGGAGCAAGCTGGACGTTTAAGCCTGCCATTATTTTGCTTGCTGATCTGCCTCTAAATGACTGGCTGAACAATAAAATTTATTGGCTGCTAGAACGGCTTCTTGTTCTAAAATATGGAGCCCACAATGCTCACAAGTGACCATCTTCTCAATCGGTGATTCTAACTCTGATTGTTGTCGTTTTTGTTTGCGTAGAAAACTACCGATAATCATATACAGTAATAGACCAATCGCAATTAAAACCAAAATCCGCATAGTGAAACCTTACACATAAAAAGAGGGTATCTGATAAGGATACCCTTTTCTGTAGAGACTTGCTAAAGTCTAGCCGCGTGATGCACGCTTACGCTCATGCTCAAGCAAGAATTTTTTACGTACTCGCAATGATGTTGGCGTGACTTCTAATAGCTCGTCCTCACCGATAAATTCGAGCGCTTGCTCTAAACTCATTCTAATTGGCGGTGTTAAGTTAATAGCTTCATCAGTACCAGATGCACGTACATTAGTTAATTGTTTCCCTTTTAAAGGGTTCACGACTAAATCGTTATCACGTGAATGAATACCAATGACCATACCTTCGTAAATATCATCATTATGGCCAATGAACATACGGCCGCGTTCTTGTAGATTGAAGATAGAGAAAGCCACGGCTTTACCCATACCATTGGCAATTAGGGCGCCATTCATACGTTTACCAAAATCACCGACTTTAACCGGTGCATAATGGTCAAAAACACTGAAGATCAAACCGGTACCTTGGGTCGCGGTCAAAAACTCAGTGCGGAAGCCAATCAAGCCACGAGATGGAATAATAAAGTCTAGTCTTACACGGCCTTTACCATCTGGCACCATGTCACTTAATTGCGCGCCACGTTCGCCCAGTTTTTCCATAATGCTGCCTTGATGAATCTCTTCTACATCCGCGGTCACAGCTTCATAGGGTTCTTCTTTGACGCCATCCACTTCTCGGATGATCACTTCTGGACGTGAAACACCCATTTCAAAGCCTTCACGACGCATATTTTCAATCAATACTGATAAATGTAATTCACCCCGACCTGACACTTTAAACTTATCCGGATCTTCTGGTAGCTGGTCTACTTTTAATGCCACGTTATGAATCAATTCGCGATCTAGACGCTCTTTGATTTGACGTGTCGTAACAAACTTGCCTTCTTTCCCTGCCATCGGTGAGTTATTGACTTGGAATGTCATTGTTACCGTCGGTTCATCTACTGATAATGGTGGTAATGCTTCGACAGCCGATGGATCACACAGGGTATCCGAAATATTCAATGGGTCTAAACCGGTAAAAGCAATAATATCACCTGCTTGCGCCGATTCAACTTCTTCACGTTGTAATCCCATAAAGCCCATTACGGTCAATACGCGGCCATTACGTGTTTTTCCTTCTGTATCAACGATTGTCACAGGCGTGTTGGTTTTAACTATGCCGCGTTCAATACGGCCTACGCCGATAACACCGACATAGCTGTTGTAGTCTAATGACGTCACCTGCATCCGGAACGGGCCGTCTGCATTTACTTTAGGTGATGCAACCTTATCGACCACTAACTGAAATAACGGTGTCATATCGCCTTCACGTACGGTATTTTCCATTCCCGCAAAACCATTCAAGCCCGACGCATAAATAACCTCAAAATCAAGTTGTTCATCAGTAGCATCTAAGTTGGCGAATAAGTCGAAGGTTTGATCTAATACCCAACCTGGACGTGCACTCGGTTTATCAATTTTGTTAATCACGACAATCGGCTTTAAACCTAATGCTAAGGCTTTTTGGGTTACAAAGCGCGTTTGTGGCATTGGGCCTTCTGACGAATCAACCAATAATAGAACTGAATCAACCATCGATAAAACACGTTCTACCTCACCACCAAAATCAGCATGGCCCGGCGTATCGACGATGTTGATGTGGTAACCATTCCAACGAATTGCGGTATTTTTAGATAAGATTGTAATGCCACGTTCACGTTCTAAGTCATTAGAATCCATCACCCGTTCTTGTAGCTCTTCATGTTCGCTGAAGGTACCAGACTGGCGTAATAACTGATCTACCAATGTTGTTTTACCGTGATCGACATGCGCGATGATGGCGATATTGCGGAGTTTACTAATTTCTTTTGTCATGATGTCAGTTCTTTATTAAATTAAATGCCGTTGGTTTAAGCGAATGCCTAACGCCCAGTTTATTTCTTCAATGCTTCTGTTAGATGTGGTTTGATTTGGTCAAGTAAGGCTTGTTGTACGCCCAGACTTCCCGCCACAATATTGCCATGTTCAACGTAGCCGTTACCGCCGATGAAATCAGTGACGACGCCACCCGCTTCTTCAACCAATAATACGCCAGCAGCTAAGTCCCATTTCTCAAGCCCTATTTCCCAGTAGCCATCAACACGCCCCGCGGCTACATAAGCTAAATCCAGTGCAGCCGAGCCGCCACGTCTTAAATCTGTCACTTGTGGGAAAATGGTACTAATCATATTAGAAAAAGCGGAGAAATGCTGATGATATTTGAAGGGAAAGCCCGTTGCAATTAGGCTATTTTCTAATGTTTTTTGTTTGGTAACACGTAAACGCCGATCATTTAATTGTGCCCCTCCACCACGGCTTGCGGTGAATAACTCGTCACGCAAAGCATCATAAATCACGCCGTGCTCTATTCGCCCTTTGATCATAATGCCAATTGAAACACAGTAATGTGGAAAACCATGTAAAAAATTGGCAGTCCCATCTAAGGGATCGATGATCCAGACGGTGTCATTGTCACCCGATTCACCAGACTCTTCCGCTATGATGGCATGATCAGGATAAGCTTTTTTAATCGTATTGATGATTTCTTGCTCGGCTAAACGATCGACATCGGACACAAAGTCATTGCGGCCTTTTGTTGTCACTTCAAGATGTTCGACATGTTGTAATGATCGGATAATAATATTACCCGCACTACGCGCTGCACGAATAGCAATATTCAGCATTGGGTGCATAAATTAGTTTTTCCAGAGCAAATAAAACAGAGGGTTAGCTCAAACCTGATGTGAACATCTATCAGAGCAAACGAAGGCGAACATTATAGCAATAAATCATTTCTGTATCAGATTAAGTTTGCTCGGGTTGGACAGCCTAATTAATTCCTGATAGCCTCCTGTGTATATTGCTCTAGAGCAATGTATCGAACTAAGAGATCCACACTACATAAATACTGAGGAGAATAGAATGAAATCATTAACAAAATTAGGTGCACTTGTTTTACCATTAGTTTTAATCACGGGCTGTGCGAGTACTCATACTCATACTCATACTTTAAGTGATATCAGCGATGTTCAAGCTGTTAAAGATCATTTCGGTCGAGTTGAAGCACATGTTGGTAAAATCGAAGCTCACCTTTTACAAGTTGAAAACACAGCAAACACTGCGTTAACAACTGCACGTTCTGCTCAAGGTTCAGCTGATAAAGCAAATGCTAAAGTCGATCGTATGTTCCATAAAGCAATGAGCAAATAAGACTTTACTCAACGCTGTATGAACAGAAAAAGCCGAGAAATTATTCTCGGCTTTTTTGTTCTACCTGCTTTACAATTTTATAAAATATCACCGGGTACTAATGTCACCCAGACAGCTTCACCTGTTTCATTATAGATTTTATCCGCTAGTTTTTCAGCTTGGTCATGACTTTCAAATGGGCCAACTAAGATTTCTCCTTCAGCGCCTCGAATGGGCCAAAATGCATCACTAAACCCCATTTCACCTATCGCTTCGTTCAGTTTTACTTCCACTTCTTTTGTCATCATACCTGAGTGAATAAACCAAACATCTTCGATCATTTTGTGTTCGATTTGTCCGATGCGTTGCGCTATGCCGAGATTTTGATCAATCATCGCTTGGGCAAACAACCAGTCATCATCGGCCAATTTTCCTTTGGTCTTAAGAATAGCTTTGACCATCGGTGTCATATTATTTTGTGCTTGCTGCATATCGTCAGAGGATTCGTGCACTTCAACATATAAAGTGTCATTGTGCATCGACGCTTTATAGGGTTGGTATAATATTTCTACTGGCGTATTAACCTTCACGAGCCCAAAAAGTTGTTCAATATCTTCGGGAAACAACCTAATACAACCATGACTGACACGTAGACCTACACCATAAGGTTTATTGGTACCATGCAATAGATAATCAGGCATGCCTAGACGTATTGCGAAGGCCCCTAATGGGTTATCAGGCCCTGCTGGCACGACTTTAGGTAGCGGGTCGCCTAGCTCTATATATTCAGCATGTATCGATGCTGGTGGTGTCCATGTAGGATCTTTCCTTTTTTGGATGATTTTCGTTTTGCCTAACGGCGTTTGCCAACCCTCTCGGCCAATACCAATAGGATGTGTGATCACCTGTCTTGGCTGACCAGCTACTGGCTTAGGGTAATAAAACAAACGCATTTCTGCTAGATTAATTACGATGCCCTTTTGCGGTGCATCAGGCAAAATATATTGGTTTGGGACCAGTACCCGCTTCCCTGAACCCGGCAACCAAACATCAAGATCTGGATTTGCACTGACAATTTCGCTATAACCGATATCAAACCGACGTGCAATGTCTAATAGCGTATCTTGCGCGCGACTGTATACGATGAGGTTATGCCCTACTACTCGGGTCGATTGCTTATCTAAATTAAATGTCGTCGCTTGACTTGTTGGTATGAGTAAACACAAGCAAAGCGTATTGAAAAAAGCCCGCATTCTTTATTCCTAATCGCTCTTGATAATGTCACCATTGTACATGGAATTATTTATTCACTCTTTACAACAAATTAATTACACCTTCCTACTACAAAATAGTAAGATCAGTATATCTTCGTTATTACAGTTGCGTAATCATCCACATGAAAAACTATTCTCTTTATCTTTTGCTCCTTGCGAGCTTACTTACGCTACTTGGTTGCTCGAGCCTTGATCTCAATACTGCCCCCCTTCCTGAACCAGAAGACAGTTGGTCTGTTGAGCAACTCTATTCCGAAGCGAAGAAAGCAATGGAGCAGGATGATTACGAAACAGCGCTTAAATATTATCGTGATTTGGAAGCCCGCTTCCCCTTTGGTGATTATGCTCAACAAGCGTTAATTGACTCTTCTTATACCCATTACAAAGCAGATGACCCTGAAAATGCCGTCGCGACTATTGACCGTTTTATCCGTGTTTACCCACAAAACCCCAATATGGATTATGCGATTTACTTACGAGGCTTGATTAATTTCACACGTGATGTCGGCATCGTAGAAAAATATATTCCTCGCGATGAGTCGCAGCGTGACCCAGGAGCTGCGAAGTTTGCCTTACAAGACTTTAATAATCTTATTAGCCGCTACCCGAAGAGTCAGTACAGCGAAGATGCTAGCCAACGTATTGTTTATCTCCGTAATCGATTAGCACGATATGAAGTGAATGTTGCACATTTTTATATGCGACGTGGCTCCTATATCGCGGCATTAAACCGGGGTAAATATGTCGTTGAGAATTACCAGCGCACGCCGGCAATGCCTGATGCTTTATTGATCGTCGCTAAAGCCTATAAAGTCTTGGAACTGAATGATTTAGCTGAAGATACGCTACGCGTCTTGGAAACAAATTACCCAAACTATGCAGGCGCTACCGACATTCGAGAGACTATCGTCGAATAAAGAGAATGACGGCCTATGCTGGCGTATTATTAAACGTACCATCATAACTCTTTATCTCTTAAACTATAGGTTCTTTAAATAGCAGATTCGCCTTCTTCACCAGTACGAATTCTAATCACTTGTTCGATAGGTGTTACAAAGATTTTACCATCACCAATTCTGCCCGTATGTGCTGCCTTAGTAATCGCTTCAATGCAGCCTTCTACTTGCTCTTCTGCCAAAACAATTTCTAATTTTATCTTTGGCAAAAAATCAACGACATATTCAGCACCACGATATAACTCAGTATGGCCTTTTTGTCTGCCAAAGCCTTTCACTTCTGATACGGTCAAACCCATGACACCGATGTCTGATAACGCTTCGCGCACATCATCTAATTTAAAGGGTTTAATAATCGCTTCAACCTTTTTCATTTTTGCCCCTACTGTATTTTGAATGAATGGTATATCCTGACGTAATAGGATAGCGTCTATCCCGACCAAATGCACGTTCTGTAATTCGAATTCCTGGCGGTGCTTGGCGTCGTTTATATTCGTTTCTATCTACCAAACTAATCACTTTGGTAATAATGTCAGGGTTTCCTCCAATCGCCACCATATCTTCATATGACAAGTCTTGAGCAATATATTGCTCTAACAAGGTATCAAGTACCTCATAAGGTGGCAGGCTATCCAGATCAAACTGGTCATCTGCCAATTCAGCCGATGGGGCACGTGAGATGATACGTTCTGGTATCACACCCGATAACGTATTGCGATATTCGGCTAATTGGTATACCAAAGTTTTGTAAACATCTTTCAGTGGAGAATACCCCCCGGCCATATCGCCGTATAAGGTTGAATATCCGACTGCCATTTCGCTTTTATTTCCTGTTGATAACACCATAGCACCCGTTTTATTCGAGATTGCCATCAACAAAACACCGCGACAGCGTGCTTGAATATTCTCTTCAGTCGTATCCGCTTTAGTGCCTGAAAACTGTTCTGCAAGGCTGTTTTTAAACTGGGTAAACACATTATCAATAGGGATAACGCTATGATCTACTTTTAGTCCGCTCGCCATTTCTTGGGCATCATCTAAGCTTATTTGAGCAGTATATTGAGATGGCATCATAACGGTTTTAACATTATCAGCACCCATCGCATCCACTGCCAAGGCTAAGGTCATCGCTGAATCAATACCCCCTGATAAACCAATGACGACACTCGGAAAATTATTTTTCTCAATATAACCTCGCAAACCAACAACAAGCCCTTGATATATCATAGCTAATTCTGATGGCTTGGTCGTTAACTCTCCGGAGAGAGTCAGTTTCCCTGCATGTTCCCTCGTTATTTGTACTGGATGTAATGTCGATTGCCAAACTGCCGCTAAAGCGACTTTTTCACCTTGTTGTGACAATACAAATGACCCGCCATCAAACACCAACTCATCTTGACCGCCAAACAAGTTGACATACACAACAGCTAATCCTGTTTCTGATACCCGTTGTGCGACTTCGACTTCACGTGATTGACATTTTCCTTGTCGATAAGGTGATGCGTTTAGGTTTAATAGGACTTCAGCACCCAGATCTACCGCCTGAGAGGCTGGCTCAGTGAACCAAATATCTTCACAAATGGTAACGCCAAATTTAACACCCTTTAAATCAAATACGGTTGCTTTGTTACCTTTGACAAAATAGCGCTTCTCATCAAACACACTATAGTTCGGTAAACATTGCTTGTAATAAGTCGCAATACACTGGCCATCAGTAATCACAGATGCGGCATTATAAAGTTCGCCAATTTGTCCTTCAGGATGCCCCACAACAATTGCGATCCCTTTAATACTTTGTTTCAGCTTTAATAAACCTGCTTCAACGCGGTGCAGTAACTCTGGCCTTAATAATAAGTCTTCAGGTGGGTAACCCGTTAAGGTTAGTTCAGGAAATACCAGTAGATCAGCCTTAAACTGATCTTTTGCCTGCTCAGCCGCCGCAATGATCATATCTACATTGCCTGCTATATCTCCTACTAATGGGTTTATTTGGCCCATTACTAAACAAACTGGTTTGGTCATTAACGTGCCGCCATCGCCATCAATATTGCATTCCCCATTTCTGCCGGTGAACTGGCAATTGTGACCCCAGCTACTTTTAAAGCTGCTAATTTTGCTTCTGCTGTCCCTTTTCCGCCGCTAATAATTGCACCGGCATGGCCCATTCTTTTGCCTGCAGGCGCTGTTAAGCCAGCAATATAAGCAACGACGGGTTTGGTCACATGATCGCAAATATAGTGGGCCGCATCTTCTTCTGCTTGGCCGCCTATTTCACCGACCATGACGATCCCTTCAGTCTGAGGATCGGCCTCAAACAGGGCTAAACAATCGATAAAGCTCATGCCATGGATTGGATCACCACCGATGCCAACACAGGTACTTTGCCCTAAACCATTCTGTGTCGTCTGGAGTACAGCTTCGTACGTTAATGTGCCTGAACGTGACACAATACCAATTTTACCTGCGAGATGAATATCTCCAGGCATAATGCCAATTTTACATTCATCAGGGGTAATTAAGCCCGGACAATTTGGCCCAATCAATAGAGCGCCATAACCTTTTAAAGCATGTTTTACACGTAACATATCCTGGACAGGAATGCCTTCGGTGATGCAAGCAATAATTTTAATCCCAGCATCAGCAGCTTCTAAAATAGTATCAGCCGCAAAAGCGGCAGGAACATAGATCATTGAAGCATCGGCACCTGTTTCAGCCACAGCATCATTAACAGTGTTAAAAACAGGGCGATCTAAATGCATTTGTCCGCCTTTACCCGGTGTCACACCTCCCACGAGAGCTGTCCCATAGGCAATGGCTTGTTCAGAATGGAATGTGCCTTGTTTTCCGGTAAAACCCTGGCAGATCACCTTGGTACTACGATTAATTAAGATACTCATGGTTGACACTCCAGGGCTGCAACCACTGATTGTCTTGCGGCATCTGTTAAATCTTGTGCCACACGAATTGTCATACCACTATTGCTTAACAATTTACGGCCGCGCTCGGCATTGGTCCCTTCTAGTCTCACAATCACAGGTAGGGTTAATCCCACTTCTTTTGCAGCTTGAATAATACCTTCTGCAATCAAATCGCAACGGACAATGCCACCAAAAATATTAACCAAAATTGATTTAACCTTTGAATCCGATAAAATCAATTTGAAGGCATGCGCAACACGGTCAGCCGTTGTCCCGCCCCCGACATCCAAAAAGTTGGCCGGCTGCCCCCCTTCTTTTTTAATCAAGTCCATTGTCGCCATCGCTAAACCTGCCCCATTGACCATACACGCTACTTGACCATCTAAAGAGATATAGTTGAGACCATGCTGCTGTGCGACAACTTCGGCTTCGTCTTCTTGTGCTGGATCAAACATCGCCGCCAGCTCAGCATACCTAAATAAGGCGTTGGCATCTAAACTTAGCTTGGCATCAACCGCTAATAATGCGTTCTGTTCGGTGACGACTAAAGGATTCACCTCGACCAACTCAGCATCATTTTCAGTAAATAACTGATAAAGACCTTGCATTATTTTTTTCAATTCTTTGAATGCATCACCTGTGAGGCCCAAAAAGAAAGCCGCACGACGACATTGATATGCTTGCAACCCCACGACAGGGTTGATGAATAAATTGAGTATTGCTTCTGGCGTTTTTTCTGCGACTTCTTCGATATCCATACCGCCCTGTGCAGAAACCATAAAAACGATACGTTGCGTTATACGATCAATCAGGACAGCCAGGTATAGTTCACGGACGATATCCGATGGTTCTTCTACTAAAACTTGATTAATGGGCAGCCCTTGGCGCAAAGTCTGGTGCGTCACTAAACGCTGACCCAACAAGTCATAGGCCGCATCTGCAACACCATCAAGGGTATCAATAAATCTGACACCACCCGCCTTACCTCTGCCACCACTGTGCACTTGGGCTTTGACGACCCATGCTTTACCGCCTAATTGTTCAGCAGCCTGCCTTGCTTGCGTGCCGCTGGTGACAACTTGGCCCTGCGGTGTCGGAATCCCATAACGGGTGAATAATTGTTTAGCCTGAAACTCATGCAAGTTCATAAATTTAATATGCCTTTTTTCTTGGCGCAATACGTTGATTGAAATGACTGTGCTAGTACGGCTATTTTCTCGCAATCCCTGACTAATTACCATCTCTGTCATGATATAATTCAAGCAATATTATAATTTTAAGCTCATTTCGATGTGACCGACCCACAAAACCCGCCCTTGCGTCCTCTCTATCCCGAACTCATGCCATACACTAGTGCTTTTCTTGATGTCATGGCAGCAGATAATTCTGTCTCTCATCAAGTCTATTATGAGTGTTGTGGTAATCCTAACGGTATTCCTGTCATTTTCCTCCATGGTGGACCTGGTTCAGCATGTAAACCATATCATCGCCAGTATTTCAACCCAGACAAGTATCACATTATTTTATTTGATCAACGAGGTTGTGGTCTCTCGCGTCCCCTAGGTCTACTAACACAGAATACGACTCAATGTTTGCTCCAAGATATGGAAGCGATTCGCAAACGATTAGGACTTTCAGAGTGGATTGTCTTTGGTGATTCTTGGGGAACGACATTGGGGCTTTGTTATGCCCGTCAACACTCAGATCGCGTCCTCGCACTGGTTTTACGAGGTGTGTTTTTAGGCCGTCAGCAAGATATTGATTGGGTTTATAACAAACAGGGCGCAGCGCAATTATTCCCTGCACAATGGGCATCTTTGATGCAGTATTTGAATCTTGAGCAACGAAAAATGCCGCTTTCTGCATTTATGGCAGCATTGCAAAGTGGTGCTCCTCAACAGCGCGGAGCTGTGACCTCTGCGTTATACGAATGGCAAAATACTATTGGTCGGCTTGAACAGCAAGATCAACCCCTGACACTCGATGAGGCACAATTAGAGGCACACTTCAAAATTCAACTCCACTATGCTTTGAATCAATGTTTTATTTCGGACACTCCTCTCCTCTCAGACCTTGAGGCATTAAAATCACTTCCTACTTGGATTATTCAAGGTCAATATGACTTAGTTTGCCCGACCCAGCAGGCTTGGACTTTACATCAGGCTTTGCCAGGTAGTGAACTCATTATGATTCACCTTGCAGGTCATGCTGCTATTGAAGACAACGTGATTGATGCTTTAATCTCGACCACAGATAGCCTCGCCACGCGATTCGACTCTTTAATCGCAATAACAACCAAATGATTGGTTTATTACAACGCGTCACTTCAGCTAGCGTAGTTGTTGATAAGCAAGAAATTGCTCGTATTGACCAAGGTCTCTTAGTCCTAGTGGGGATTGAATCTCATGATATGCAAACGCATGCTGAACGATTGCTGCAACGCCTATTGGGCTATCGAATTTTTGAAGATGCTGATGGCAAAATGAATTTATCCTTGCAAGATATCAAGGGGGGGTTGTTATTGGTTCCGCAATTTACATTGGCTGCCAATACACAAAAGGGAATGCGGCCCAGCTTTACCAGTGCTGCACCGCCGGAACTTGGAAAAACACTCTTTAATTATTTATGCTTGCAAGCACGACAGCAGTATCATGGTGTTGCTACGGGTCAGTTTGCTGCTGATATGCAGGTCTCTTTAATTAATAACGGCCCGGCCACTTTTTGGTTAAACGTGCCTTAATACTTGTAACGCTATCGCTACAGTTATACTGCGATCTTCTTATTCTCAACTAAGTTCTCAAACGCCTCAAAGTTGAATGGCCGATTAAAGTAATAACCCTAGCCGCGAGCACACTGACGCTGTTGTAAGAATTTTAATTGTTCAAGGGTTTCAATCCCCTCTGCCACCACTTCTAATTTCAAGTGACCTGATCTTGCTAAAATAGTGTCAACAATAGCAGCATCATCCCCTTCCTCTGTGACATTATCAATAAAACTTTTATCGATCTTCAATACATTGAGTCGAAACTGTTTTAAGTATGATAAAGAAAAGTATACCGTGCCAAAATCATCTACTGCCAATGTCACACCTAATTCACTTAAATCACCCAGAGCTCTAGTGGCTAAATCGGTATCTTCCATCAAGATACTTTCTGTTATTTCAAGTGCTAGGTTATTCGCTGACATACTGGTCTGCTCAAACACATTCCTCACATACACAGCTAATGGCGCCGAACCTTTAAATTGCCTGCCAGATAAGTTAACAGCAATTTTAAAGTCAGGATCTAATTTATCTTGTAGGGATATGTAGGCTTCACAAGCTTAGCGTATTACTTGCTCTCCTACCGTACCAATGAACCCTGTATCTTCTAAAATAGGGATAAACTCGATAGGAAAGACTTTTCCCCACTGTTGGTTGTGCCAGCGTAACAACACTTCTGCATCGGTTATTCTATTGGTACTGATATCAAATTTCGGTTGGACATGTAGATAAAAATCTTGTTGTTCTACCGCCCGACGTAAACTTGTCTCCATTGCTAATCGATGTGCCGCTTTGGCATTCATTTCTGCCGAATAGAATTGGAAGTTATTTCGGCCACTGTTTTTTGCATGGTACATTCCAGCATCTGCATTTCTGACCAGTACATCAACATCACGGCCATCAGCTGGGTATAAGCTAACCCCAATACTTGGGCTGATATTCACTTCTGACCTACCCAAGGTATAACTTTGGCTCACTAATGCAATGACTTTATCGGTTATTTTGGCAACATAGTGTACGGACTGAATATCTTCTAAAATTAACGTAAATTCGTCGCCTCCTAAACGTGCAACGGTATCACCTTCTCGTACACATCCTTTCAATCGTTTTGCGACTTCACACCGTAATTTGTCACCCGCTTTATCACCTAAAGAATCATTAATATGTTTACAGTGATCTAAATCTAGGAAGAAAATAGCAAGTCGTTTAGCACTACGTTGGGGTTTATCGATTGCATGCATCACTCTATCATTAAGCACACTGCGATTTGGGAGACGTGTTAAGGCATCTAAACTGGCCTGTTCTCGAGGCTTATTATCACTCTATCTTTGCTTGGTAATATCTTCAAAAACCCAGGTTTTCCCTTCTTGTGGCCGCCCAAGAGAAATAGCTTTACCCGATAAACTACATCAGGAAACATCGACACTTTTTTTGACAAGCTTAATCTCACCTTTGAAGGCCTTGCCTTCTTCAAACCTATCGTAAACTTCTGTAACAAGGTTTTCGAACGCACCCTCATCTGCACATAAATATCGTGTACTTTTACCCTCAATTTGATCTTTTCTGTAACCGAAAATTTCTTCAAACTCCTGGTTCACGCGTAATAACCGCCGATCTTTGACAAAGACAATACCGACCATAGCATTTTCGAGAATAGTATTTAATTCTGAGCTGGTTTGTTTTAGTTGTTGTTCTGTTCGTTTCCACTCAGTAACATCAGATAAAGCGCAGACAAAATGACAACCACATCGAAAAAGGTTGCTCATTATAATCTAGACCTGTAAATGCTTTACTCTGCCCCATTATTAGTGGAGATCAATAGTAGAACCTTTTCTCTGTGTTAGTTTTAATTCCTGAATTAGGGTAATCCCGCCAATTCCCATGTTAGGTCGTTCGTTATTGTAAGTCCATAGCCATTGCGTCGCTCTGCTTTGTAATTCTTGCAGGTAATGAAATATCAGCATCAATAGTCAGGCCTTCACGGTTACAATCATCAATAACATTAAATAATCGACAGCGACGGCCATCTGATAACTGATCATCCATAAAGTCCATCGACCAATATTCCTTAATCGATTCTGGTACTTCTAGCGGCTCATGTACTGCTCGTTTAAGCCGTTTATGAGGCTTTCAGTTCTAGCTCCCGATAGAGCCTATAAACACGTTTATGGTTCCAAGGATAACCTTTAACATTACGTAAATATAAAAAGCATAAACCGAAGCCCCAATTACGTTGATTTTGAGTTAAACCTAGCTGTAGATTAGCTATTTCTTCGTTATCACTATTCAGTTTCGATCGATATCGGTAACAGGTTTCACTCATTGAAAAAATACGACGTACAAGGCTGATAC
>SCLF01066873.1:0-11597 GCA_004367975.1 Mesochordaeus erythrocephalus
CCGCAGTTAGTATACCCTATAAGGTCAACAATGACCTAATTTGACCGAAAATAGCTTAAAAGTTAGCAAATATGTTGAAAACTCTCTTTTCCAACTAGCTCTTATACCCTCAACCAACAACACAAAAATTGGAATCTAGAACTGAACTTATCAGTTTCACGAGAATGTGTCTGAGCGGCACAGAATGCAGCGCGAGGGTAGAACAATTTCTTCAGCGTACGGGTTAAAAAGGAACTGCCACGCTCCAGAGTAGATAGATATATGGAAATATTTAAAAAATACTTAGACTTTCCGACATACATGCTAAATGGTTGTACATCCCGGAGAGAGGAATACAGAGTTGCTAAAAGTTATTATTTTATTTATATTATTTATTAAATCCAAATGAGAGGTTGTGATCGAAGTGGCCGGACATGCGACTAGACAGCCTGTCGAGCCTGATACAGACAAGATATGAATATAATTTTTACATACCCGTGCAGGTTCTTTGATACTGTTGATATATTTGTTAAGGATGGAAAACAAAATTAATAAAAACTGTTTAGTCCAAGATATAATTGTCAGTAGAATCAGAATTTAATTGTGAGCCCTAATATGTAATAAATATATTTCTAGCGTATCTGTAGCATAAACTGAGAAGGATATAAATTATCTGTAATATGAAAACCTAATTAAAAAACACCGCCTTTGAATACCGCCATTGATTGTAGTTTCGATTGTAGTTGAACATTAAATGTTACGGTGAAGATCATGCAAGAGAACTCGAGTACAAATCGGAATACAAGTTAAATAACGCTAGTGAAATTCGTGCGATGTATTATTTTCCGCCATATTTTTCAAGGATAGAATTGTAGCAATTGAATTGAAACAGTAATGATATCATAACGAAGCTACGAAATCAAGGTACTTTTCCGGACGTATATATTTATTATTAATCTTACATTCCGATTTGTACTCGAGTTCTCTTTCATGCCTTTCATCATTAAGACAATGATAATATAATAATATTAAGCTTAAAATACCTGAGAATAAGTGTAAACAGAGTTTGAATTTAAGATAATGCGTCGTTTATCACTGAACCACAATTCAAAGATTCACTTTGAACACAAATCCTAATTAAACTATATAATTTATTTTTTAATATGGAAGTGTAAATTGACTTTATAAATTTATTTCAAAAATCTAAAAAGGACTTATTAATGTATGATATTGTGTAGCGCTTTTAACAATAAACATGGGGGTCTGATTATAATTCATAACTCAGCCTGAAATTTCGTAATTTATATAGAACTAAAATGACGTAATTGAACATTAAATGGTGTCCGAATGAAGTTATTTTATAAGAGCGGTGTTACAGTAGGTTAATAATGTGTAAGTTGCAGTTGTAATTGGAAAAGTGATGATTTCGTAGTTTGTAGGAAATATTCCTGATAAATATTTGTTGATGAATGGAGCATTCAAATACTATCTAATATTATTTTAAATCCCTAATATGAGTTTCTGGTAGGATATTATTTGACAATAAAAAAATATTGCCAAACATTTAAAAATATAATAAATCAAAATATAATAGGAATAATAATATAAGGTAATGAATATTAAGTTTAAAACTGTAAAATACATGACTGGCGATATAACAATCTCCTGTACAATTTAAAATAAGTAATGGATTTTTATAATGTGAAGAGATATCTGTAGAGTGTTCAGAGGATTCGGAATGCTTACAGTCCTTGAAACTTCTGGGACTTTTTGCATTTCTATATTTTTGGATAGCCGTTGTGCAATGCTCCATACTAATTCGAGTAGCATGGGATATCGCTGAGGAAGTTGCCTATTTAGTAACTAGATAATAAATATATATACAAATAAATTAATGCAGTAATGATGGAAATATAATAATAAAACATACTTTCACAATCTAATTCTGCAGAAATGGGTGATTCGAAATCCAAATTATTCATCTCTAAATTATGAAAAATTAATAAAACACAAATCAAAATCTCTTTTTAAAAAATATTTTAATATTGAATGTAACAACTATCACTATCTGCAATTAAATCACCTTATATTAAAGCTCTCCGGAAGTCGACAATCAAATAATCAAGACTCAATCTAACAATATTTAACTTTTTCCATTGTTTGGAAAATGTTGTTTTGTGTTTAAAAAACTAATATGTTACATTACAATCATTTTTTAATATATGAATCGGTTAACAATCGGTTAATAAGTATGTATGACGAGAGTAGGCCATACTGATTCTTAAACTTTATGCCATAAATATTTGGAATAAATGTTAGTTACTTGAAGTAATGCTGAAATCCGAATAATATATATGATACAACTACTTTAGGAAATTAATTTCTATATTACAATTTCAGCAACATCATGAAATCTGAAGATACAAATGTAAAAGACGTCCGGCAGTTACTCCGCCAATTGTCAGAGCTGCGAAGTAAAACAGCACAAGTATCAAAATGCTATTATTATATATTATATTATAAAATTTACTATAATTATCTCTGCCTGGTTTAACTGTCTGTGTATACGCAAACATTGATACAAATATTTTACAATATATTACAAGTACAAATTCTGATAAAGTACTCGATAGTTATACGAAATCATAATAATGTCGCAAACAAGCCGATAATTAGATATAATACCGCAGATAGTATAACCTATAAGGTCAAGAATGACCTAAGTTGACCGAAAACAGCTTAAATGTTAGTAAATATATCGGAAAGTCTCTTTTCTAACTAACCCTTATACCCGAAATCAACAACACGAAAATTGGAACTAGAACTGAAATTATGAGTTTCACAATAATGTTACGAGCGGCACAAAATGCAGCGTGTGGGTAGAACCATTTCTTCAGCGTACGGGTTAACATATATCAAAAGATGCAGCATCAAAAAGTCTGCAGGGGTATGTAAAATATATATTCCTATCTTGTCTGGGTTTCGAGAAAAATGCGAGTGAAAACTCGATCGTCAATTGAAGCATGTGTGGCATACACTTACAAAAAAACGAAAAGTTGCATCTACTGGTTGAGTCGATTGAACGGGAAATATACATTTCTCCTATTTTATTCTTACCCATGGTTCTCTATTTATTGACGCCCATGACGTTTATACATGGAGCAAAGGTCCTTGCAAGCATAATATAAAGGCAATACTTAAAATAAATTTTAACACGTGCGGTAACTTCTGTTACAGTGGTGCTACGCCGAACTTGCTATCCAGGACCCCATAAACACCCGTCCCGTTTTTTAACGTACTATTAGACCGGAAGTGGAACCGTATATAATCTTACGTAACTTTCAATATTCACCCGAGAACTATTTAAAGAAAACGGAAAATTATTTTGTATCAAATGATAAATTTCTATTATTTTTATTCCGGCTTGAGAGTGTCGGGGCTTATCAATCTTGCTATATATAATATTAACAAAATGCGTGGAAAGAGGTAGAGGGATAGGAGGCGAACAGTATGACGCAAAAATAAACGAATTCTCGGCAATTGTGATAAGGGAGTCGATAGTCAGATAAAATTTCGAAATCTTCAATCAAAATGATGCTGAAAAAGGTGCTGAAAATTCCAGCTTGGTTGCTGAAAATAACAGCTTGGTTGCAGCATACTCTAGGGCAAACTGTATATTTCCGAGGGTCCCCACACTTTTAGCTAAAAGAAGCAAAAAACAGTTCGAACACAAATTTTTGAATTCTGGAAGTGGATACTACAATGTGGAGGTCAAAAAATCGAGCCTACGCAGAAGAACAATTAATGGTCTCGATTAACTCGTGTGCAACGTTTATGGAATATAACCTCTGTGGAACGTTTCAAGTTTTTAAAACTCATGATTAATCACTAATTATATTTCATCTCTAGTTGTTAGGAAAAATATAGTTTAGAATAAGGTAAACTCACAATGAAGTTTATCGTGTCTTTCAGCTTGCTTGCATACCTATGTAGCTTGAATGTTTACCAGCTGACGGTCAATACTAGTGAACGTTGACAACTTAGGGTGAAATCAACGGAATTTAATTCACATTCGGTGTTATATAAGATCAAAGATCACCGTTTTATGATTTTAACCTGTCACATTTGATAAACTCAATGCTATGAGTGGTGGCGTTGGCATTTGCGTTTATTGTTATTCACAAATAAATCAAGTCGCTGAAAACACAAATAGAGAAAAATAATAGAAACGTAAAGTCAAACATTAATACTCTTAGCAGTGAGTCTATAGACAATAAGTTTTACCTGCATATCCTCCATATTTTGTTCGGCATGGAGGATTTCTTCAATTACGTCTTCTTCAAGTGATTAGGTCCCCAAAATTATACGTAATAGAGAACGATAGAGAACGATAGTTTGGAAAACAGAATAAATTCGTGAACAGTTTAATCACTTTTATGAAAGAACGCATGGCGCTAAAAAGCTTAAATTTTCACTGTCAAATTAGTAATTGTCGGTCAATAAAATGGTGAATCCCCAGGAGCTAGAGATTTTAATTGACCATAGAAAATTTATCAGTGAGGTAACCCTCTTGTAAAAAAAATCCAAAACAGTAATATTCTGTGGCAACGAGTATGTGTGCTAAGCTAATTTACCGCTCTGTGCCAAACTAAATTTTATGGCTATTGGAGTCACTTTGTGTCTTTAATTCATATAAATATATGTACCAATAGAATGAAATATACTGTTTGTTACACTTTCAAGTCTCTGACGCTAGTTAACGTACCACACCGGGCGTGACCAAACTCTTGATTTATGGAGATTTATGGAGATCAGTCAAGAATTTTTGCGCAATTGAAACTATTATCTCTAAAATCGACTTCCATGGCTACATCATTAACTGTGGCCATTTTGTGCTCCAGTTTTACAAGAGCGTTAGGCGATGCAAAATTTCATAGTTTTTATCGTGTTATTAAAATATTTGACTTTTAATGAACTTTATTTCCACTTTTAAAGCTAAATTTAACAAATTTAGAGTAGCTCTAAATCACATCTCTCCAATATGTAGACGTGGGCTGTTGGACCGTTTAAGAAAGTGTAATAAACAGTATATAGAATTATATCGGTACAGTACAGTCATGTAATGTTAATTGTACCTAATTTGTATAAACACGCTTGAATGTCAACTTTGATTTCATCGCGTCTAACCCAATATACGATACGTTCACTTCACAATGGAGAAATACACTATAGCACATTGGATCCCTGTTGATCAACTAAGTAGATCATCAAAGACTAGAGGAAAACGCTACTACCACCAAACGAAGAAGAAACAGAACAACATTTAGTAATGGTGGCGGACTGCAAATAACGAAAAATTGTCATAGACGACAACATAACTGTACCACTATTACTGAACATACGAAAACTGGAAAAAGGGAAAGAAAAAAATGACGTCCTATTACCTTCAAACAACGAAACAAGTGCTTACAGAATCTCAAGATAAGTTCTTAATAGCTCTACATTCTTTCGAGGTCAGAATTTAGAATTGTTTTAAAAGTCTAGCCATCAGCTAGCATTCAAGAGAAAAGGTTAACGCGAACGAGCAATAAGAAGTCGGCAAGATCAACTGAGACTAACGTCCATAAATCCATATCAAGGCCAGATGTAGACTTCGACATAGGGGTTGCATTACTGATCATAAACTCGAGACCATTAACGGAAAAAATTTCATTTCTTCTTCCGTTGTGTGGCATTGGTTGTCATCTAAGGGTATAAGTACAATATAAAGTTCTCAATTATAGTTTCAGTCGGGTCGATAACTACTAACTGAGCAAGTTTAGGTACCACCACTGGTCAAAAAAGAGCTGAAAATGATGTAATTGGTAAACCTTAAAAAATCTACTTTTTCGACCATTTGGAGTCAAAATATTTAGTGGCCCTGATAAGGGCCGTTTGTTTGGACTCTTTCCTTCTTTTCATTCACAGTGGCTACCATTTTCCCTATAACCTACGCGCACAGGTCCCTGAAAGATTTCAAGTTCATATGACTATCTCTTCCATATATCTCCCATAGTGCGCTACAATGCCCTAGTCATTATGCCCCAAATTTCATAACCCAATGGATTTAAATCAGGCCAAAAGTCGGCGAGCCACAAATTTGATGTGCTGGGTTTTTTCGCTGTATGAGCTGGAAAGAGTAGTTTACATTTGGATAAATCTTCTTTAGCCAAGTATATCGTGCCACCAGACGAGAATTCTCCAAGGTACATAATCTTCAGCTTTACTAACCTTGAGCTTTGTTAATTCAAATTTGTGACATACCAGCGCGTTTTTTTTCTTTCAAAAAATGCTAAATTTTCGTACATATTTCGAAACGTTTTTCTCGGGCAGAGTTGTTAGAAATTGGCCCTTTTTCACAACACGTGATTTGAAAGCAAGCTTCGTCATGTGACTTGAAACCAAACGGAACCGACACTTTTTAAGATCTCTGGCGATTTTCCCAATTGTTTTTCAGGCTATGAAATTCGACCTTTTTTCTTCTCGAATCTTCGATATTTCGACTTTGTCCTAATCTTGAGATTTCTCTCTTCTATTATCAATTTGAAAATTCTAAAGATGGTTCGTGTAGAGAAAGATAGCCGATTGCAATCTGGGTGACTGGAAAATGCGCACGCAGTTTTTCCGCTATCTTTCTTCTCTGTACTCTAAAAATGTTAAACATGGTTCAAAATTTCAGATAATCGATAGTCAAGTTATCAGAGTCAACACACCAATCCAGAAACACCAAATGTTATTATTATTCTTACATTTATGGCATTCACAAAAAAGATGACAGATTAAAAAAATCTCGGCCCGAAATGTTATCCAGAACTTGTACGACGGACCGATGTATACTACAGAGCTGTTCTTAGGCTAAGCATAATGCCATTCTTAACGTTCTTGGAATATTTTATGAGTAAATTGAATTTGAATAAAATTGCGTATCTAATACCGTTAGAAATGTCAAGGCAACAAAACAGACTGATAAGATTGCTTTCTTCAATATAACGCTCAATCGAATTCACACAAAATCACCGGCAATCGCGTCTACGGGTTAAGTATATAGGACCCCTAGCAAATATAGGATCACCTGTGGGTAATTTTTAGCTTTGTCCAGAAATTGTTTCTTGTTAGCTATTTGTGGATATAATAAAATCTTTTAAGAGTTACCGACTCCTAATTTAATAACTATTGTCACAATATTTTGCCCCACATTTAAGCAGTATGAAAAAATAGTACCTGTATGCGGATTTGGGGACATGTTTTTATTACGCAAATATGCAGACACAACCATCTGTATCATCATAACCATCTACACCAAACCGCTAATAGGAAATGCTCATCATTTAAAGGGAGAAATTGTTCAAATTGTTCAAAGTTCAGAAATGATACGAATATTGGCAAATTATGATAATAAGTTTATATCCAATGTGGACCAAGCCGCTTTGCTAATTAATGAATAAAAAACGTTCATTTTTATAATAGAAGCCCAAGACTTCAAATGTACAAAGCCTGGTAATAAAAACGAATGTTTATAGTATATTTCACAGGACCTATTCTCCATGTACCGAAAGATTGGGGCATCAATAAATATAGACTTACAATTGGCGCACATATTACTACCACTTATTAAGTCACCACTGTATATTACTGATTGGGAGTTAGGCATCTGATAAGTACGAGAGTCATGTGTCATTAGGCGTATAGTGGGTCAGCTGGCAAGACATTTAACAGTATTAAATATGCTCTGCTGTGGTCCATTGGACATGCCGTTCAAATTAAAGTCTTTAATCTACCCTTGGTGTATCAAGTGTTAACACAACAGCACATGTCATGAACATGTACGGATCAATTCTGTTTCACTTATCTTATCATATTATGATGATACAGATGGCTATGTGTCTGGATATTATGCGTAATGAAAACATGTTCCAAATCCGCATACAGGTCGTATTCGTTTTATACTGCATAAATACGGCCTAAAATATTATTACAGTAGTTATTGAATTAAGAGTCAGCAATGACTAGTCAAGTTCGTCTACGATATTATTCTATTCGGACCTGATGTAATAAAAGCTTAACTGTGAAGTCTTGTTAATTTCACAATTCATGATTTGTTTTTCTTGTGCGGTACAGTGCCGTTTGGTTAAGCGGTAACACTGATGCAACCGGAGCAATGCTTTACCGCCTGTCAAATATTGCGTCACCGGAGGTTGTTCTGTCTTCCAGCTACTGCGGCGTACTTTACTGTCCTACCTTACTTATCAGTCACCTGCATAGGCAATCTAATTCGATATTATAGTCCCTTATACTACTCTTTGTCAATACTGCTCGTTGGCAGACTCACACCTCGCCGAGAACTCCATTTTATACGTACTAGTATTTAAATTCAGTTGCTACATGCATATGTAAAACCTTTTTCGCGCACGGGGATAGATTTGAACCAGCGACCTGTGCTTTAATGGAGCAATGCTTTACTGTGGAGCCAACCAGGCACCCGAGCTAGTCACATAAAATAGTGTTACTTTTGCGAAAACGTCATGACGGATCAAAGTTTGTCACTTTAGAAAAAAGACATGGGATTCTGGCGTAAAGTGAAGTCTTTTTGACGAACATTTGTGATTGTAGTCTCTTCTTTTTTTTCGTTAACAACATGGTTCAGTGTTGTTTTGTACGCAACTTCTTTTTTCCCACGTTTTTTCTCGTCTTCTTGGTCTAATAAAATAATATTTACTTATATTATGTAAGTCATTTGAATTACCTTTAGCGACCTTGTCCCTAACTCACAACATTTCCAATCGTAAATTCAGTTCGGTTGATATTTCTTCGTCAGAAACACTTGAATTTCCATTTTTTTAAATCCACTGAAGCTTATGGACTTTGTCCTATGCTCAAGATAAACTGGCCGTAAGGTCAATCTCGAATTTCTGTTCTCCCTCCTATCCGCGTTTTGACGTCTTAAGGAACAAATTTCGGGTAATATTAGGAGTCACGTAGAATTTTTTGCGTGGGATAAATGACAATTGGAAAAGTCTGTCTTACATGTTAACACCTAGAGCACTATTTCCCGATACAATTCTATGGCGCAGATTTTGGGAACTTACGGCCAAAAATTACAACGGGAAGTTAACCTAAAAATTAAGAATCTCAAAACTTACAGTGAAAAATTGACCAGTTTATGGACTAGCTATTTCTAATCTGAAAGTGAAAATTTAAGCCGGCTACCGTTATGCGTTCTATCAGAAAATTAATTTCACTGTTTACCAAGTTTTTCAAATTATATTTATAAACGCAATAACAGTGAAAACATCAAAAAATAGTTCTCGAGTTGTAATAATATTAGCGAGAGTCATGGGTCTCAATTGGATCAAAGGGTGCACGGGAGTTTTGTTCCAAAAAAGGTGCACTGGAGGTAAGCAGGGTTTATCGATATTTGTGGACTTTTCTATTATTAGCAATCATTATTAATTATAGACATAATTATTAAATAAATCACTATTAACCCGCATCCCTACATTGATCCCCTGAGCACCATTTTGACTGAAGTTTGCGTTTCACGGCTAAACGGTTCCAACTAGGTCCAGTTTGATCCCCAGTACCCTCCCTAACATTATTCCGCATGTTTCTAACGTAGTTTAGGACCGTAAGTGTTACTCGACCGGAAGTTTTTTTGGAGTTGGAATCACACCAAACTACTGCGCGAGAAAATCAATGGTAGAAAACAATCTTCAAAAAATTAAGGTACTACTTAAGAACAGACTCATTCAAAAAATCATATGTCTACTATTTAAGACCGCTGTGTGTTAGTTAGGAAAATATCGAGCATTAATTCGATACATCATATTCTTGAGCATATTTTGCAATAATCAGGAAGAATGTCAACAGGATACAATGTGCTTCACTTTCAGCTTACTTAACCTCCGTGTTACGCATGCCGAATCTTACGATACATTTGATTTTTTTTTAATGATCGTTCCATTTTTTACAAAAATTGCAATAGATTTGTTCATGTGGTCAAAATCAGTTCTTATATGCTCATTATTTCGCCTGATCATGTGCCTCTAACGCCACCACGGTAAATGGCGCCATTTTCCATACTTTTTTCACGGTACAGATCCCGGCCGCTAGTCAGCGCTTTTAGATTACCCTAATGCCGATGATCCGGTTCGTTAAACCTCGACCCATTCTGATCGTAATTGGCCTACTATTAACTCTCGATCGTTTTATCCTACTCCATATCCTTAACTACGAAGTTGTACCACTTCCTGAATGTAATGGAGGAAATACTTTCACAAGTGTCATTGGTGTCCAAAATGGACACCTCTATTGTTTTCGGTTTCTAGTTATCCTCTTAGATAATATTTAGGGTAATCCTTGAAAAAATAAAAACTTTAGAAGGTTTAGATTCACTTCCTCCCCTTAGTTGCATAATTTGGGAACTATTTCTGTTTTTTCTGATCGTGTCCACATAGACCGCAATCATAGCATCAATTGTTTTCGCTATCACAGTTCAAATTATAGCGGTGTTAACACGGATGTTTTCATTCATGTTTTTTAGTTGATTTCCGAATCGTGTAACTATCCTAGCATTAGGAACAGTGCCTGTGGGCACAGACACCTGATTCCCTTCATTGCACATCTCTCTGGCGGAATAAGATAAACATTGTAATTCATACATTATCTTTCATACATTATTGTGTCCAAATAAACCAAAGTTGCCGCACCATTCCAATGTTTCTTGGTTATCACGATCGTTTCCACGAGCGTTCCAATTAATATTTCTTAAACCGCGATTCTTCCCTTCGTTGCGATTCGTATGTTGTATTTCTATAGTACCAATGTTGCTGATGATCTAACAAATTAAGGGGAACAGCAATTTAACAGAACATGACAAATCCTACATAATATACAACAATATATAACCAAAACCTATAATAAATAATAATAAACGCCATGTCCTAACATACATAGCTTAATATAACAAGTACTTAATAAAATATCAATTAATAATATTAAGAAAACCCCGTACATTACGGTCACGTCATTTAATATAACCCCCTCTAATATAGCTCTTCGTCACTTTCCTCACCATTACTGTACTCACCATTTTATAAACGAAATAGGATTCGAACTCAATTTATCCGTTGTATCTAGCGAACTGCTTTAACGAAAACTATTATAGACTACTTTTGACTAATATTGACTACTACTGAGTAGTATTAACGAATATTACTGATAGCCTTAACCCTCTTGTAAAAACATAAGCGACTTCGCTTCGGAAACGTTGCAGCTTTGTGGAAGCAAGCATGTGTGCTAAGCTCTACGTCAAACTCAATTTGATAGCGATTGGAGTCACTTTGGTGTCTTTAATTCATATAAATATATGTATCCTTGTTCCGTTATATTCAAATTCCATAAGCGGGGTGTACCGCAAGAAAGAAGTATATTGTTTATTGACATCTCGTGAAATCTGGAAAAATCAAGATTATATCAATAAAGATTTTCGATCTCAAAGCCACGACACGAATTAGTCCGCCAGACTAGCGGGAACTTTCCGTGACGTCACACTATTATTTCACTCGACAATCCCAGTGATA
>SCLF01066984.1:0-11595 GCA_004367975.1 Mesochordaeus erythrocephalus
CGAGATAATATCAAAAAGGTAAATAATTTTAATTTATTTGTGTTGGTGAGTCCAAAAAAGTAAGTGTCTTCCTATCCTAGCACGGGCTCGAGACGAGCAATTAAATCACAGAATTATACGCATGCCCCGAGGGCCTAAAAATATCTACATTTTTTAAAGAATGTTTACAGTTAGCTTATCCAGTTGGTGGTCTTTAGATTCAGATCGAAAGAAAAGAATATGCGTAGGTTGATAATAAGGTTGAATAATAACGGTAAGCAATAAAAAACTAGAAATAATGCAATTCAAATAAGCCCATATTTATGTTACGTTTAACTTAATTCAACGCGACGATATAAATGTTTTTCATTCAACTTAACGCGAGATAAAACACAATTCAAATATATTTATTGCACTATTGCTTAATTTTTTATATTTATATGGCTACCTCTTCCAACAGGCTATCCCTTGATCTTTTGGTTTGATTTTCTTGGAACGAACCAGTATTAATTATTTTAACAATATAGAAAAATTCTCGATTTCTTGCACTAAAAAATACACAAAAATGCACGTTTTTAGACACAAAAATTCTGAGTGTAAAATAAGCCCCATCAAAAGATTAAACTTAATAGAGACTTTGGATATAATTTCTTTCCTAGGTCCATCTTTGGGTGTATTTTATTAACCGAGACCTTTAACTGACTTTTCTTCGCGTGCCACTTAGGTTCAAGCGACTGTATAATTATTCCTTATTTTCTGCTAAACAATTTGCGGTACATACGATTTAAGAGTGATTGACACACCAGTTTTCCATGCTCCATTATATTTTCAGTGACGGCACCGTACACTGGGTAATACCAAGTTCTGCCATTACGCAGTGTGATGTGGATCCAACACATTTTCCATATGATACTCAAATATGCCAGGTTCTATATGCATCGAACTCGGAGTCAAATATATTGATAAGTCCAATGTTTGATAACGGTAAGTGTAGCAAATATTATTTACATTATCAGGCCAAATTGGGACTCGTATAAGGAGCCAATATCACAAAACTTTTGTAATGGCGTTACGTGATCTTGTGCGACAATTGTATGCATGGAAAGATCTGTTGACAGTTATCTATAGGGACGTTGCTTTGAAGACAATAATGACAGAAATATACAGAGATATATACAGAGAATATACAGAGGTATACAGAGATATAACTTATCCCTTTCTTTTGGACCTGTATTTATCGATTACAATATAAATATCATTCCTGGAAATTACACATATTTGGCAACTTTTTGGCTTTTTTATTGTCACGGACCTTGTTTTTAGCGTTGGTAAGGCCTTAGACGTGGTTGAATCTCTGATTTACCCTCCCTGACCCCCCTAAATTGAACGTGGGATTTTTTTGAACTATTTTAGTCCGCAAATACCACCGGAAGTGACAGCTGGAAACCGGCAGTTGATTATTTTTAACCGAAAATCACACCAAAACTATCTTGGGAATTAACTACTTGGTAATTAACACTTTAAAACACTTTAACACACTTAGATAGGGAAACCCGGGCTACAATTTGAAGGCGCATATTTTAGGATAACTGTCGACCACGAATTTTGACCGGAAGTGAACGCAAAAAACGAAAAATCCGAAAATTTCGGAAAAAACGGAAAAAACTGAACGCACGTAAACCTTATGAGAAAAACAAAAACATATTTAGTGTCAAATGATAAATCTTCTAGACTTAGTATTATTTTTGGAGACGGAAGTAATTGAATCAATCTGCGTTAAAAAAAGGGTACTTAGATAAAAGGGTTCCTGAGAGATATGTAATCGACATTTTAGAGTTTAGCAGGTCTTCAAGAAAACGAATAGCGCGAACTCATATCCACAAGAGGCATGTACACAAGATACCAACATCCATCTTTTTCATTATTTGTTCGTTAAACCTATTCCGTCATGCGAGCTTTCATATCGTAGCAGGAGATCACGTAAAGTCGTAGGGAAAGTTTTGAGTTTTCTCATTATACCAATCTTAATTTCGGACGGTTATGAAGGACTCTTACCATTAATATTATTTGCTATATGGCGCCACGTATTTACACTCGCAGACTAAAAACTACAACGTGTGCTGAAATTTTACAAATTGTTGGAGATAGGATATATAATGCTGCATTACAGTGGTTATCAAGAACAACTCGTCAATAAATCCAGAGTGGTATCTGGTCGAGACGTCGGTGGAAATTATTTATACGCCAAATTATGAACCTGTGGCCAAACATGATTTGATCAGTGAGAATGGACATTATATTAATTTAAACGGCATACTGGGACGGTATTTATTTTAACTTGGAATGACTAAAAATAGTATTCTAACACAACGCCAATTGCCTCATAAGACACAAATGTACTACGTCTTGGGTTATCAGATGAGTTTTTGTCATTTTGCGTCACAAATTATCAAAATGCGGGACAAATTCTAAAAATGCAGGACAAATTCTCGAAATCCGGAGAAACCTGCCAAATTGTTAAATTCAACTTACTATCTCTGTGACAAGTATACAAATTTCTTGTATATCCTAAATATCGTTAAGGGTGTTCCAAGCAATAAATATGAATTTCATAAATTAGAACCCAAATAGCAGGCAAAATATATGCAAAAATCACCTCAACCCGTACGCTGAAATATGTGCCTAATGGCACAGATGAGTGGACCATAACTATTGTTAGAGTGGTACTACGCCGAATTTGAAATCTAGGACCCCCATAACTCCTTCACTGTTTTAAAGGTACTTTTAAACCGGAAATGGAGGCCAAAAACCGGAAAAAAAATGTCCCCTCTAATGGAAAAGTATCTTTAAAATAATTAAGGTTACTCAATTAGGAAAACATCGAGCAGTCCTTCTAGGCCGAATTTTCTTGCGCATATTCTAGAATAACTGTTGATCACGAATTATGACCGGACTTGAATGCAAAAAAGGAAAAATCCGAAACTTGCGGAAAAAAACGGACAAATACTTCCCCTGTCGAAATTTATCTGACCTAAAAATGTAAGTGTATATAATGGTACGTAACTCTCAATATTCATACTTAAACTGTTTGAATAGAAACGAAAAATATGTTTTGCCAAATGATAAATCTTTCAGAATTAGTATTATTGTTGTTTCCGCTTAAGAGCACCCAGGGTTGGTACAGAGGTAAAGGGAGATGAGCGGAAGGATATGAGATAAATGTTTGCGTATCGGAATTGCGTACCGGAATGTTTGCGTATCAAACGGGTTTATTGAAGTACAAGAAAATAAATTCAAAATTTTTCTAATTTTGCATTTTTGATGAATCACCATTAAGGTGAAAGTTTTGTCAGCTACGGCATATAATGGTAGCCCAAATTTACATATCATGACGGAATGCAATCAACTATAGGACAAAGATAGCCAAAAACCGTAAATCGAAAAAATCGAAAAATTACGGGAGCGGAGAAAAAACGTCATCACGACTAGGTCGGTAAAGAAAACCGAGAAACCGGAGGTAGAACTGGAAACTAGGACGGAAACCTTATGAAAAATATTAATTTTCGTACGTTACTCAACTTGTTCAATAATTTAGTGAACGATAACGGTCAGAATACCAGAAAACATTTGCGTTAAAAGTTTTTTTCAAAATGTTTTATGATTATTCCTGCACCTGATGTATCCACCTTCTTCTAACCTGAAACAGGTTCTTCCTTCAAACTTCCAGTCATGGCAGTTTTTAGTCAGTAATTTCCATGGAAACTCCCATAACAGCTACGCTCTCTAATTTTATTATATTTACTCTAGAGACCAGGGCCGAATAAGAGCACGTATCATAAAGAGTAGTAATAGCTATCATGGTTTACGTTCATAACTGTCAATAAGTGTCCAGGTAAATGTCCTATCAACTTTTATGTTAGCAGTTATATGTATGAAGTCTTGGGACCTGAACATAATTACTACGAAAACGTTGAAGTAACCTTGCAGACATTCTTAAGAAGATCAAAATAAACTTTCATTAACCTCAATTTCCACATTAAAGCTTGAGTATTGCCAACTAAAATCCAATATAAATTCACTATTGATTCGTATTAAGTTCTTTGTACCAAGACGTGTCTATTAAGTCCAATAAATGTCCGATAAGTGTTAATCATTTATTCTATTATATACATTTTCGCTTCCTCGGCTCTAATTAGCAGTTATTTGTACGAACATGTGGGACCCGAGTTGTATTGTAGTAGCTTGAGTTTAAACGCTTAATTAATTTTTCCAGGATATTTTTTAATACTATTTTTCTTGGATTTTAGCAAAGGTTTTTGATTCGAATTGTTCGGAGTCGTTAGCGGCTTCAGATCTTCAAAAATAAAAGACTTTTGCATGTTAAATACTTAAGTGACTCCAGACGGTCAATAGGTCGGTCTAATTACTAGCGGCAGGCCAAAATTTCAAGTGAGACCAGCAATCAGACAGACAGCGAGACCAACAGGGAAACCAACAGCGAGACCAATACTTGGATAAGCACCTCCAGTAGTTCTTTCTTTGCGTCAATGACGAACCCCGTAATTAGTAGAATTAGAAGCAGAATTAATATGCCATACAAAGTTTTCAGTATCCAAAAGTTATCAAATACAACACTCTAAACCTAAACGCACCAACATCGAGGTGAGAAAAGCGGTGCGTTTAAGTTTAGTCTGGTGCGTTTAGGTTTAGGTGACTTTAGGAGGCCAAAAATAGCAAAAACAGGATAATGGTGACTCAACTCACATTCGTAGTATCAGCAAGGATTATATGGAAGCTGTCTAAGAACATATTAATATATGCAAATATATCTTATATTCATCGCAGTAATAATTTAAGTCCTGACAACTAACCCGATTCATGGAAGTAGGGACTAAATAGCAAATTCCTCTTTTCAAATTGTATTTTCGCCAATAAAGCTGAAATAAGGCGTTTTTGATGGGATCGTTTAGTGGTGCGTTTGGAGAACTGGTGCGTCTATGCAAAAGAGGTGGACTGCAGTAAAAGCGGTGCGTTTAGATTTATAGTGGTTTATAAGATTATAAATATTTTAACCAGGTCATTCAACGACAATGCAATGTGTTTGAATATTTTAACAATTTAAAATAGTGTTTGGAACACCCTTAAGTTTTTCTTTACCTATGAACGTGGATCCTTATTTGCCGAAAGTATTTTAATCCTACCACTGATATTCATTGCTATTAGTAAGTAGTACGCGATTACAGAGAAAAAACGTAAATTAAACTTTAGCTTCGCATGCGGTTTACTTAATGCCACCAGACTCAGATGATCGAATGGGCTTCCTGAAAACCAATATACTTACGACATTTGTTCTTCTTTCACTCATTAACGAAATGCTTCCAAGTATACGTTCATTTAGCTTATTAAATTGTGCGTATATATCCATATTCCGCACTGCTGGCACATTAGTGGTAACCGCGAGGTGGCGCGCGTGGTTAGACATTCACTATTAGGGATTCACTCATACGGGTTTCACTCGCATTTATCTTGAAAATATACATTGTACCCCTACGACGCTTTGCATGATAAAGATTATCATATTAGCTATCTAATGGTATTACGTTCTTTAACTCGTCTCCATTGGTGTTCCTACAACAGTGATTTTATTTCTTAGAATAATAACTTCTTCCATTATCCGTTTCTACCCACCCACACCTCGCGAGTAGCACCAGAAATATCAGTTAAAGCCAAAAACTGTTTTGTTTTTTCTACTCGAGAATCGTATTCTGTTATAGGCTTGATGAGATTTGGTAAAAAACTGTTTCACAAAATTTCGGTACTTAACCAGTAGATAGAATTTCACTTTTTCCTCTAGATATCACACTTGGCTCTTTTGAGAAAGACCTAAACACCTGCTCGTAGTTTCCATCTCTCTCCAAAACTAATCAATAATGTTTACATTAATTAGCTATCGGTTCATTCTTTCTAGAAGTCGCGTATTAAGGAACAATTTACTACTAAAAAACACTTACTTGCAAAATATTTGGATTAAATGTTTGCTGTGTACGCAATGCAACAAGAATTGAGTTACAAGTACTTTAAATAGTAAAATAGGCTGCAAAGTGTTTTTATTTTTCTCTCCCTTGCGACCTTTTATCCTCTATGACGAAAACCCATGAATGCTAATACAGTTTTCTATGTAGCTCTATCTTCCAATCGTCGCAAACTTTTGCAAAAATATCACCGAAAACAGTAATATTTTAAAATCGCATTTATCGGTAATGAGCTGGTTGTTAGTCGTTTAGAATTGCAAAACAAATGTATGCATAATTTGGGAGATACCGTTCAAGGAAACTACAGCGTGTATTGAATGTATGGGACGGTAAGAAGCCATATAACGAATCATCACCACGACTACACTTCGCCATTTTAATTATATATACAGTGCCTGGTCCAAATAACGGACGCCTTAATTTTCGAAAAGTGCCAAAAAAATCCGTTATTTTGTAGTGACGTCCGAGACGGTACTTAGAAAATGGCACTTTAAGAAAATCAGTATTTTACAATTGAAGACAGCTGTGTCTCAGTTATGAAAACATCGAGCGGTACTTCTAAACTTTCGACGACGAATTTTGGCCGGAAGTGAACTCAAAAAACGAAAAATACTCCCCCTATCGATATTTATCCGACCTATAAATTTAAGCATATATAATGGTACGTAACCCTCAATATTCATACGTCAACTTTTTTAAGAAAACGGAAAATTATTTTGTGTCAAATGAGCAATTTCGAGAATTAGTATTGTTCTTGTTTCGGTTATGAGTGGCAGGGGTGATCCATCTTAGTATATATAATACGTAGAATATATTTACAAGATTAGTTTATACTACAGTTTAAGGTAACTTCTAGGAGTTAAACCCCAGATTCCCCTGGCGGTAGCTAGAAGACTCGGGAGTTGCGACTTTATTCAGTCTTCAGTGAGGAAATTAATTAACGGTAGAAAACCTTTTTTTACAGAATTCTGAAAATCTTTAAAATTCCAAAGTCAAAGAGAAAAACAATCCGTGAAACGGAATATCCGGTGAGTTTTTCTGAATGTTTATGTAAAAAAATCTAAATTAGGGTTTATTATTTACCCACCAAATAATTGGCTTCCTGGAAGAGAAAGGGTTAGATAAGTGCGTGAAGACCGGTGACAAGCAGGCAATTCTTCGTGGTAACTGTAGATTGCGATAACTAAGGAAGATTTACGGGTAAATAGTCGGAGTTTTTACGAACTCATGCGCAAAAGAGATAATAATAAAATTCACCAGGACTACGTTTATAGGAGTTTAAAAATGGATGATAAAGATACAGATGTATATGGGGTCACGGTAGTTATAAGGGCTCAACTTATGGCCATAATTAAAGTGGCTTTATGTCCACACTCCACGTATGCAGCCACCATCAAATTAAGATGTGATAGCGAAACGTCGTATACCACAAAAACAGTGACACAGGCTTTAGCGTTCTTTAATCATGTTACTTATGTGTCCTCCATTTAAAAAAACATCAAGGAGTTAGATGCTAGGTTAAACCACTTTTCTAGATACCTAGCATATTTTTTAACTAGCACACCTTTAGATGCTTTGCTATGTATACAATTGGCAATAGCTAAGAACAGTTCGGTCATTGTAGAAGATGGATAAACTCCTGCAAAAATCTTCACACGAAGACAATTTAAAAACAATACCTTTTTCAACTTGAAGCAAAAAAAATATAAAAAAACTTATTAAACAAAAAGTTACAAAAAGGCATCTTTAGCAAAACAAAATATGGAAAGAAATATACGCATACATTATTATTTACCTTTAGCGATGACCATCAATACGTGGAACTAGGGCACTCTATATAGTTAAATACACCTTTTGATAAAAATAACGGCTCAGTCATGTGGAAGGTTTTAAAATAAATCCTTTTTGAGAAACAGGACTCCGACAATGGGGAGGGAAGCAAGGTGAATACACTAAATCCGTATTTCCTCAGTGGTCCAAAAAGGCACACCAATTTATTTGCATTTACCGAAGAGGAATTAGAAATTTACAATGACCAAAAAGCAAACAAAATCAAACTATTTAAGACCATTTTTCCTCGGAGTATCCACCCAGCCGGCTGCTTCCCCTTTGCTAATTAATTTCCATCCATTACGGATAGTTCTTTCCAAATAATTACGAAACAAATTACTAAACTGGATGAGCAAATAGAAGAACAGTCAACGTTATATAGAACTACTCAATCTCGAGCTGCTAAATCCGAAAAAAGACCGGAATTTTACGAAGAATGAAAGGCAAAAGAAATATTTTAAAATGTCTATCACTACATTCAAATATAAATTAGGACACCAAAGTTTTTATTTATTGCTTGTTTATTGCTAGTTTTAAACAGCTGTATCTCTAAGTTCTATTATAAATGTGTTCATTGGTCCGTTTGTTAAAGCGCCTAACGGAGATTATGATAACTCAAGGTATGGTTCCACATTTGTCGCATTATCTGGAAGAATATCCCTAGCTACGCTAGATGAACTGCCCTTGAAAGCCTTTAAACGTTACAAGTGCTTTGTAAGTTAAGGCGTGCATATAAGAGCAGGACTCTAGAAAGCTCGGAGTTTAAGTTAAGCCTCAATAGAGGAGCCGACCGTATCGCAATAGTCAGTAACCTTCGTTCATGGTCTTCCTAAGTTTACAAAGCAAATATCTGAAATACGGAACAACGAATAGAAAAAGGAGTAACAGCCTAAAAAAACATACGGCCAATATAGTTCATTCGCTGTATTCATGTCACTGTATGTTACAGTGCACAATAAAAATACATTTTAGACATAAATTATGTTTAGAAATTGTTTTTCAAGTAACTTCACACTTTCATAGTCATATTTTAAACATTCTGTATGCGATAATAGTTTACATTCATACGAGATAATATTTAAGTGTCACACATTCACTCGCATTGATAAACGAGATATAAAGTCTCTAATTTATTTTTTAAGACAAGCTACTTTCAGGTATGTACTAGGGTGATTATTATAATGTCTCGTATTACAATGGTATTACAAAGCCTCGTTTAAGATGAATGATTCATATGAACTATTTATTCATATATAAATTTAATTCTATTCACGAAAAATTAGTCATACAAATCGCATATGTTTAAACAATTCCTTTTCGGGTCAGTCTGAAGACCAACTTAGATAGTTGGAGAGGGAATTTTTTGAAAGAAAGCTGTAAACCAGTAATACCTGGCCAAATGGAAATGGTCGATCCTGATCTGGATTTACATGTTGATCAATCATGTTATCACACATAAGTGTTAGCCAAACACTTTTTAGAGGAAACCCTGTCGAGAACCCATGGGGTCGCTGGAAGTGCGAACTGGGCCCCTATCTAGAACTGTAGCCATGCCCACTCCTCTCCATAAGAACTACTCACCATCAAAGCCCGTTGGTGATGAAACCCCCGTTTAACACAAAATTTTAATTTTTGAAGAAAGTCAATATGTTATTTGTCAATTAGTATCAGAGAATTGGTGCATGATTATATTGTTTGAGTTCCACTCAATACATCGAGTATTATGCTTTGAGTGCATCACTGATTTGATGGTTTATTTTGTTAAAATTTGAAACTTGTTTTGAAATGTATTCAAAAAAACTCGTCATATGTAACAAATACTTCTCATTAATTCGCTTTCTCTGTTCACGCTCAATAAATATGCCAAGGTTTATCTTACCAAATTCAGCTGTAGTAAATATTTAAAACACTACATAAGAGACATTAGAGAAACGGTATTTTTAGATATTTTTAGACATTTTTAGGAATTTCTTCACAAAATGGAAACCTTATTTTTTCATTTTAGGAAAAAGCAAAACCATGCCTCGAGCATGGCTCGGGAATTCCATCGGTACCCCAAAGTATTCCATATACGCTTCCGGTATTCCACTTTGCGGTATTTGGCAGCCAATACCTATGTTTTAGACATCGATCTTTGTCTTTTAAAAGGGCTCTACTATAAGCTGATGTGGAAACGGCATGTACAGGAAATTTCACTCGCGATATCTACTGGTTAAGAGGATATTCAACCCAGCTACTGATATTGGGTTGCTTAGAATTATGTCCACCAGTGAGAATAATCCGATTAATTCAATCTCCAGAATTATAGTATATGTGTTGTTGTCTAAAACGTCAACGGTGAATATGCATTGAAACCATACAGTTTTCACCAGTTAGCTTGCCTTTTACAGTAGCTTGCCTTTACAGTAGTATCTAGTCATAACCAGCTAATTTTTACCATTTCTGATGACAATTACACAATTTTTATCTAATTTCGGTGGGATTTACGCTCCGATTATGGTCACAAAGATGATATAATTGACAATTGGATAAGACCAAAGCATTATTTGCATCTTACGTTAAGGAAATATTCGAAATTTTTAACATCGAATACAGATTTTAAACCCAAAATAGACACCTACGCATCTCCTTTCTGTATTCCTAGTAGTCCGTTATCTAATAGACTGGTCTGTATCACCTGTATTCACACTACGAATTAAATATTGAGATCGGCTCGGGTCTTATTTTCAATTCAATAATATTCACGTACAATCAATTACTAGAAGAATTGAGCAACGAAAACACAAATCGCCTGAAATAATTGACCATTGATAGAATCAAGTTTACGGGAGAATACCTGGCGGCAGAACGCCTATTTTGTTCGTCCACTTAACTATGATACTCTTGAATATTCGCCCAACTTTTCAACGAAAAATTTCGAATTTTAAATTTTGGGGCTCACCGTTTACCTATATAAGGCCCACCTGTCTTAACTTGCAAAAAACTGTCATTTCCTAAGTACCTGTAGGTAATTAAATTTTTGAAAGATAGTTTTCCACATGAGGTCGTCTCGGACAACAATATGGTATGATTCGTGATTCAAAATAATCAACATCCGGTCAAACATTAAACCACGTCTGAGGCCTTAAAAACGCTAATAACGGGGTCACTGGTCAAAAAGGTGCAAAAAGGTTTAAAATAAGGTGCAAAAAGGTTTGTACTACCTGAAATGAATTTGTATTACCTTGCAGCAGATTGAATCCAAATTCTTGGGATCTGTTCATCTAACCGCATTTATAGAATTAACTGTATTAGTTACACAGCAATGAACATTATTAAGTTCAGTCAATCGAAGAGATTGTCCCCAGCTCATGCTGATATATCATTTTTGCATCACAGTCATTGCTGTTCAATACATCACTGTTCTTTTCACCGCCAGAGTGACCCGATGGAACACTAAAGTCCCAATTTGGATACTCAAATTCGTGCGGAACACCTCTATTGTTCACGTTCAACGCCCATACGGAATGAATCATATTACATAATGCTTACCTGAAAAAAGGTATTCCCCTTACTGCAGTGTGTATGTGCGGCACGCTTTTTAAAGCAGAAAAATGAAGTGGTTAAAGTTCCCTGCGTAAATTGTTTTATATCATTCTTTACTTTTGGTTCGAACCTGGAATATTATCAGAAGTAGGGGCCGCTTCGTTTCGCCCGTCCCTTTTATATATCAGGCTGTGGAGCCCGATACAGACAAGATAGGAAAATAATTTTT
>SCLF01067095.1:0-11592 GCA_004367975.1 Mesochordaeus erythrocephalus
GTTGTTAATTATGTATTCTAGATACCTAAGTTCACTATGCTGTATTTGTGGGGCGGAATTAATCCATTCTACTTTATTTCTGACGAATAAAATTACAATTTGAGCATATATTTACATTTTTCCTTAGTGAGCGATTTCTAGAAGTCTCATGTCCGAGGTAAATATATTATTTGAGAGCATCGACCCTCAGCTATGTAATGCTGGAAATTTCATTAAAAAATATTTATTAGTTTCTATGGTAGACGGAAACCAATAGGACGCATTATAGTCAACAAAATTCTCGATTGGACACTAAGTAGTTTTTTGCTTAGTACACGATTTCTAGAAACCTGATCTCCAAGGTGAATATGTCATTTGAAAGCATGGACCCTCAGCTATCTAATGCTGTAAATTTCATTAAAACATATTGACTAGTTTGAATGCTGGAGTTAAATGAAGGAGTACTCTGCTAGATAGTAAACACGATGATTCTATGCTGATTCAATTAATTCCGTTTCGAGAATTCGGATACCTTATCATACATTTGACATTGGATTCCATTCAACATCAAGCTGCTTGTGCCCTTCAGAATCCTTGCATAGTAATGCAGCTTGCATTTACAGTACTCTGTAGTCAATACTAGTTAAGTTGGACAAGTTTTGATGAATACTACACCAGTTATATATATTTGGTATACACTTTGCAATATATTGTTTCACGTTCAATATGTTTGTGCCCTTTGCTATTTCAGTAGAACACAAGGTGGAGGTAAATGAAATTTTCTCGTGATTTTGTCACTTTTTGGAAAGTTTAAATTCCATTTTTGGGCTATAACCGTAGAAATATAGCAATCCTTTAATAAACGTATTTAGCTCTATTTCGAAAAACCAATTCTTGGGGAAACTTAAGCATCCCATTTGGAAATCAAGTCTTTTTAAAGAAAGTAAGAAAACGAGAAAAAGCGAAATAACAGAAAGGTTTATTTAATATTTAATAATAATTACGAGAAAAGAAAGAATATTATTAAGAAAATATATCTCAGTTCCGGTAAGAAAGAGTGACAGCTAAGAGTTTTACGGTGTTGGACAGGCCACTTCTACGTGGTGACTGAACGATAGGAGAACAACAGATAAGATCATCTATTCTTGTTGTTAAAACAATTCGCGTCCCGAAAATATTTTAACTTCAAAAATAACCGGAATTAGAGATAAACCGTACGCATTTCATCTATAACTATGTCGGAAGAAAAATCAGAGCTCATGGGAAAACAACTGGTGCAAAAATGTTATACATTAGCTTCAAAATTTAAGTTAATAGGTAAAGTTAGCGAAGAAATTATAAACGGTTGGAGCGATGGAATGATATCTTCTTTTGACAAAGTAGAAAAAGAAATCATTTGCAAACACAAATGGCTTTGGGAAGGCCAAAAAACTGTGTTAGCAAATCATTTCATGATGGGAGTACCATCTAATAGAAATGAATGCGAATGGCTTATAAGTAACAAAAGAGTGAGTTATGAGGAGTTTCCAGACGTCGAGTCGATAACGGATGTAGCAAATTCATATGTTCGCTTAAATAGATTTATTGAGAAAATATCAGGAGGTATTTATAGAGATCAAGACAAGTACTTCGATGCAACAGAAAATAAGAAAATCCGCGACACGTTGAGCTCTTTTCAACAAAGAATAAAACCATATTTACCGGAATATTTCATAAATATGTTCGAACGAGGAGACATTGAAAGTTGAACAATACTGATAAGAAGAATAAAGAAAAGATCACAAATAGAACAAATAGAAGACTCCCCGTTAGATTTGATCAACTCACTATGGAAGGTAGTAGATGAAGATTTAGCAGTAGAAGACAAGGTAGATAAAATGAGGTCGATAGTACAAGACAATTTAACTACCAAAACATTCTATAATTCGCCTGATTTCGAAGGTCATCATAACCATCAACGTCAGGCCGAAGGTTATACCCCTATTGTAAATACTTTAATCACAGCCATGATATACAGACAATTTCCAACAGAAAATGCAAACAAAGCGAACAGACAATTCCTTCAACAATTGCCTGGACCATATTCTTTCTCAAACTGGCACAAAAATAGACCTTTAATGTACAAAATTATGGAGGATAATAAACCAAAACATAGGAAAATTAACGCAATAAACGAAATCACAGAGAGTATAAAAGAGTATGATATTAACGAAGAAACAGAAGCGGAAGACAATACTAGTGAAATCGCGATAAATAAATTCGAAAGAAGACCGAATAGAGGTAATATATCGAGTAAAACACGCCCAATTGGTAACAAACGACCCAATCAACCGTATCCAAGGACTACACCATTTCGCCAACCCAATAGGTGGAAATGTTATTCATGTTCAGATAGATACAGGGAAGCAATTTATCACCAAGGCCCATGCCCGAATAAAAATAGGCCCAATACATACAGGGGTCAATCGTCAAACAGGCGATCAAGTTATAATGATAGAAGGCGGGGTGATAGGAGATATAAGTCAAACGAATATCAAATAAATAGTTTCCAAACAGGGCAAGAATATTTACAACGCGATTTCTGGAACGATGAAGTAATAGATTCCACATGACTAGTACGCAACAACATTAACTCCATAAAATTAGACAAAAAACATTTTTCACCTGTTTACAAGGTAGCGTTACACAAAAGAGATAATATAGGAGAAATCGAAACATTACTTATGTTCGATAGTGGAGCAGAGCGCAGCTTAATACATGAAGACATGTTAAGAAAAGCGAAATAAAGAATAGCAAATAAACGTTACAAAACGTTTCGAGGCGCATCTGGACACCAATTGAACTTATGGAAAAATTACATAGACGTAGCAATAAAATTCGGAGATAAAGGGAGTTATCTTTTCAAAAACGTCATAGTATCAAGAAAAGAGACACCTTCTAGAGAAATACTCATAGGAAGGTCAGACATGCTAAGGTTAAAAATATGCATAAATTTTAACCAAGATCCATACATTTCTTTTGGAGTAGGCCCACACACCAACCGTAAATTATTTATGGATATATCTCCTAACGCTAATATATTATACAGCAATTCAATACTGTCAATAAAGTCAAATGAAGCAAATATGGGAGAAAAATGTTACCAAAAAGACATAGAAGAACAAGAATGTCTAGGGTGCAAAAGTTGCACAAATCCAGATGTGAAAACAGAATTACAAGTTTTCAGAAATCCTGATCATAAAATTGAACTACTATCATACGTAGAGAAGTTGAGACAAAGAGATAGGGAAACCTTTACATACGAAGAAATAACAATAGACCCGATAGGTGAAAGAAGATATCCTAAAGCAGCGCTAGCAATAAGAAATTTAGCGCAAGAATACAAAGAGATATTTTCCAAAGCTACACGCGATACGTGGCCTGATTTCGCAATAATAGGTACAATTACAGGTCTCACATCAAGAACCCGGATAGGACAACAACATTTGAGTGGAACAAATAAATTAGCCATACAAAAGAAAGCTCTGTCAGAAATAGCAAATGGCGTTCTAGTCAGTATACATGACCATCACATCGAAGTAAAAAATTTATTACAAGTTATGCCAATAAAAAAGAAAGACGACGAAGGGAATATTTTAGATGTATTGAGTGCATTACGAATAGTGGTGAATTCCAAACCGGTAAATGATCACACAAATTACAAAGGTTTACCCACAGACAATTTAGAGGAAGCTCTAAATTTCGCTGCAAAAGGCTCAGTAAAAGCTCATTGATCGCTACGTATCCATTCGAAGATGATTTAGATACAGTACTGGTAGTAGATACGTCCTACACAGCCACAGGAGGTTTTATTTATCAAATCTCAGAAAATAAACCTAGGATCATATCATTTTTTTCGCGTTCAAGGAATGATTTAGAAAGAAAATTTCCGTTGTCATCATGTCATATAGAACTGATAGGCCTAAAAAGTATGATAATGGCTTTTAAGCCATCATTAGAACAATTAAACAAACCAATAACTATCATAACTGATAGTAGAGGACTAGTTCTACTATGGAAGAAATTTAAAGATAATATCTGCCCCAGTAATGATGTAACGATAAATACAGCATTCTGGCATATGAGAGAGCTTAATCTGAACATTATACATTCGTCAAACGTATCAACCAAGTTACAATTTGTAGATTACCTCAGTAGACTAGGAATCTTAAAAAATGAAAATACGTGTTCAGATCCTCATCGATGTCAAATATGCCTTTCTGGGAAAATCTCTCTAAAAGAAGACCACGGGTCAGTTTCAATAAACACATTACATCCATATGTAATAAATCAGCCAACATAATGAAAGAGAAACAAACATTATGTGAATCTAACCCAAGTGCGCTCCCAGACAGTCATATTTTTGCAACTTTCGCAGATAAAAACATGAATATCGCGAAAATCGCACATGGAAATATAAATCTAGAATCTCTGTTAAGTCAAAAAGATTTTCTAAGAGATTTACAAATGAAAGATTCGGTTTTAAGACCGATAATACAAGGTTTAGAACGAAGTAGAGTAAACTTTCCCAAGTCAATGAGAAAACAATCGACTATTTGGGAGAAGAAGGATCCTCGTTTAGAAAAAGGAGTATTAATAATTACGAAAACCGTTCTAGGCATTGAACAATCTCTTATACCATTACCGAAATCAGCAGCTCTGATAGCCATAACAGCAGTCCACAATACAGTGGGACATCACACAGTTACTCAAATAACGAAACAGGTTAATAGATATCTTGAAATTGAAAACATAAAAATTTTAGTTCAAAATTTCATAAATAAATGTGTGAAATGTGTCATCCAAAAATGCGAAAAAACATTTGTCAAAACTAATTTGAAAAGTATTCCCGTTCCCAATGAATTCTTTTCACAATTATTGGTTGATGAAGTTTCGCGTACACATAGAGGAAAAGTTTTCAGTTTTTTATTAGCGACAGAATCATTGTCCAGGTTTATGATGGTTATACCATATGAAAAACCAATGAAAGCTGAACAATTTGTAGCCCTTTTAGCGATGACAAAAGTGGGTCTTTTCCCACATATGACGGATGCTGTACATGTAGAACTGAGATGCGATAACGCAAGCTGGCATAGAACACCAGCAGTTACAGAAGCGTTAGAACACTTCAACATACAAATAATAACGCATATTTCAACTACTTTCTCAAAAAATAGCATAGCAGAATTAGATGCAAGGCTGATGCACTTTTCTAAATATCTTGCCTATTTTCTATCAAATACACCTCTCGAACATAATCTATGTTTACAATTAGCAGTCAATAAAAATAACTCAACCATAGGAGAAGATGGCTATACACCAGCCGAGTTATTCACAGGCAGACAATGGAGAGGAAACATGTTAATTCAATTAGACACAGAAAAATTCATACAAAATTTGATAAACATTAGAAAGAAAAAGAGGGAGAGTTCAGAAAATAGAAACAAAAGGAACGAAAAATCAGAAACAATATCGCTAATCCCTCATAATACGATAGCATTCAATGATAAAGAGAAAAAAATTAAATCAGGAGATTATATAAAATTGAATACTCCATTTCAAAAGAATGAAGCTCTACATATGTGGATAGTAATTGCGATAAATTTCAGAGAAAAAAGACTTCTAGCAAGAAAAGATTCAGACTTGGGAAACTCCCAACCAAGGTGGATAAGCTTCTCTAGAATTAGTACAGTAGTTGAAAAAGGTAGCCAAATATTCAAAATAGAGGAAGAATATATAAACCAACCGAATCCAAATTTTGCGAAAAGATTTTTACAAAACGTACTGTTATATGTAAACCTACAAGAAATTAACTACCCAATACAACCAATAATGGACAATCTAGACCCATTAGAAGAAGAACAGTTTGTAAAATTCAAACCAAATTCTATTCTGTCACAAATATCTATGGATTGCGAAATAATAGATTTAGAAGAAATTACAAAAGAAATCCCGGAAACATATAGAAATCAACAATCTAGAAAAGCGAAAAAGAATAAAGCAGGCTCCTACAAAGAAACGAAAACATACAAAAAACAATCAAAATAATAATTATTTAATAATTATTTACAATTTATTTGTACACAATTATTACAACTGTAATCACTATTTATACCAAAAACGGAGTTTATTATTCAAGTTCAACCAATAATTTTAAATGATACTCACAATTTAAACGTTATACAAGAATTTCAATATATAGTCTTATTGTCACATTGACAACAGAATTTATGTCAAAAACAAATCATTTTTATGGTGCTGAGGAATTAACAGTTTTGAATAGTTCATTCATGTAAATCGAAATTTAATTACAAATTCACAGATTCAAGCGACAGAGAAAACATTACCTAATTTAAAAATAGATAGAATTTCCATCCAAACAGGTTATCAAAATTTACCACAAATAGTTATGTGGACATTTGTTAAATAAAGGTCAATTTTATTTCTTCAAAATTTTTAAGCAAAAAATTGAAATTCAACCGGAACAGGTAATCGGGACTCAATATATGTTCGCGTTTGAGTTCAACCCCTGGTTAAATTAGTCGGCTCATAGCTTTAAGGCATTTCCATAATATCATAACCTAAGCGGCAGGATCTCCCAAACCTTATGATTAATTACTGAGATTCACACTATAATTCAATTATGCAGAATTATTAGGTATAAATCAACATAAGAACCTTAAGTTGACTTTCAATTTATAGTTAAAAACCAAATTGACAGCAAATATTTAACAAATAAAGCCCAAATAGTCATATATAGGATATAATATCCAACTATTTATTCATTAAAAAAATTTATCGCGAGTCTAGTGAATTTAAATTCGAAATAAACAATTGAGACATAAAATTCCTATTAATCAAATGAAATACATAATAATTCCCAGTATCATAAAAGCGAAAATTACACTGTAAACTCCACATGCATGCCGTACATAATTTCCAGAAAGGAAATTGTAAAAATTTAATTACATTTATTTATAGGTAAAATAAGAAAAGTTGCATCCAAGCTAAAAGAGTCCAAAATAGACACTTTACCAGTTATTTTTTTAACTATCAATTGGTTTCCATCTGCTTTGTTCGCATAATTTTCGCATAATCTTCACATTTTTCGCATATTTTTCGCAGAATGTCTGTATTATCTAAGAGTAATATAAGCACAGAAACTAAAGTCAATCCATGTATTATTTAGAAGATAATCTTCGAACTCAAAGATTCAGATATATTTAAAAATATTCATTATACTAACGCATGATTTCGCTGGGTTAAAGCTAACAAAACCCTAATGATATAAATAAAACCATTCGGTAAACTTCCAGTCATTTTAATAGTTGCCAACTTAACTGATATAAATCATTAAAAATTAACTCCAAATAATTATAACTTCAATTTATTGCAAATTTACATTTAAATAAAAACAGAAAAAGAAACACATTTCGGGAATACAAAAAAAGTCTACCAACAAGTTATCCTAATTTACACGTCCTACATATAATATAAAATTTCAAATATACGAAAACTAAGCGATTTATATCAGTAGTGCAAATACCTGCTAATGCCAGTTTTTAATAAAATATTAATAAAATAGAGCGAAATCATGATCGTTTTAGGCGCAATATTATTTCTCATGATAAAATAAAGATAAATAACAATAAGCGAAAATATTTTCGCGTAAAAACGTGCAATTTCTCAATTTAATTTAATATTTCCATATAAGGAAAAGGGAGCAGTACATATAAATTCAATTTAGAAAATTTATAAGCAATGCTCTCAAACATTCTGAACACTTAGCTAAAATTAACTAGACTAAGATACAATTAAAATCATCGGTATTTTGATTTAAAAATACCATTCCTGAATCTACTTTCTGAAGACCAAATATAAAAATATCCTAAATCCTAAGTCATAATCGGAATGGGCGGTAGCGACCCATTATAAATAAAAACGTAAAAATAGAGGCGATATAACAGTCAATATGCCTGCTTGACAGTATATCCTTTCTTTAGATTTACGTTTAAGCGTCCCAGTACGCTTCTAAATCTAAAAATCCTATTTCCGATTACTAAACCATTACTGCGAACCCCGACAGTAATTGTAGCTTACAATTACTGTCATTTCTTTTGCAACTTGTTCGCCATCTTTTTCGCTTCAAAATTTTTCTGTCAAAATAAAAATAACTCATCCCGAGTCTTTAAAAAGACCAGTTATTGGAAATTTTTTTAAAAATGGCGGCATTTTTCGAGCTAACAATCTTAAAATATATAAAAGTTAAATACAGATAAGCGAAAAATTTAAAACAAAATAAAGTTCAAACAAATAACTATTTATTAAATGAACAAACAAAACATAAAGATCAAAGAAGTGAATCTAAAAAGTTCGCTTCTTTCGTAAATTTCACTTCTTTGTTTTACAACAGATATGTAAATATTTTGTTCGCGTAATATTTTAATACTCACCGAAAAATTTCCGGGATAGGATCATACGTCGAAGCTCGGTTTCAGCGTCCAGGCTATATTGTAGGCTACTTTCAGCGTACAAAATCCATCGGGATAAATGGGTATTTCGAATCACCCCAGTATTTAACTCGTTTTCGCGTCGGTACCGAATTTTGCGTTCAAATCTGCCGTCTTCATTAGAGATTATTTCTCGAGCAGAACAAAAAGTAGCTAAAAAAATTATATTAAAAAGAATCAAAATATCAAATTTTAAATACTTGTAACATATTTAAAAAATATTTACACCACAAATTCCAAAACACCATACTCACCAAAGTTTTACTTATTTAAAAGTAAACACAAAATTTTTGATAGAGTTTTTTAAACTGAAATTGAATTAAAATGATTTATTTAAAAAAAATATTCAAAGGAAGCGAAAATAACTTACTGAGAATGCACAAGTAATCGCGAGCAGGAAAACATCTCCACCAGTATCCATAATTAATTCATCGATGATTTCTGTATTATCAGTATCAGTTAGGAGCTCTGGATAGTGTTCTGCTTTTCCTATATACCTCCTCCAAGTTCCATCAGGTGTATATATAGGTTTACTGTATAGATATTTTTGTTCGCTAATTATATCTTCTACATTGGTATCGCTGTTTCTCAAAGCAAAATATAGCATTTGCTAGGGAAATTAAAATAAAATTTGAAAATCTCATTTCAAAAATAAATTTAAAAATATTTTATTAACATAAGTTACCTCAATAAATAGACGCATTCGACCATATTTATTACAGCGTCCAATATTCAATCTCATTTTACCACGAAAAAGCATTTCCGGGTTGAAATCCCTCATGTTCGCGTCTAGAAAATTTATAATAAATATTGAATTCATTAAATTTTTATTTTTGAAAGATTGTATTTACCTTTAAAGAAAAATTCATTGAGGAAATTACTAGGATTGATAGCTCCATCCCTCAATAAACCAATATCACTGGATTTTAAAGGACCACAAGATAGGAGCTCTTGGACTATTATGGCTGAAGCGGCACCAAATGGTATATGATGCAAGTCGAGATATCCGGGCAAACAGGGCACACAAAGTCCCGTTAAACCTGCTTCGCAAACCAATTGGCCAGTAAGTCGAGACGTACAGTTGGTAGGACTCCACTGCGATCGTCCAATGGCATAATTTAAAATATAAGACTCAGCAGCGACATCAGCTGCAAATGATTTAGCACGCTGAACGCTATAGCCAAAAGATGTCCAACCATCTGGAAATTTTCAACAAGAAGCGAAAAAAAGAAGCAAGATTTAGGAAAGGAATTTTTCGGGAAGAAATCAATGAAATTTAAGCAACAAATTATTATTTCACGTAATACCAAGTATTACCACATTCTATTCTGCATTAATAATTACATTTTATAAGTTATATATAATATTCTTAAATATTTGATAATTATTCACAACTGTTTAATTCTTTTAAAATGTAGTAAAAATATTCCATGCACATATTCCAAATATAAAACGAAGAGGGTTTATTCAAAGAAAATTTGGATAAAATATCAATGGTAGAATTATTGTAGAAATATTCGATATTTTGACATTTTTCGCGTGTAAAATATTACATATAATTTGAAACGATACATAAAATAGTTCGTAAAATTCATGAAAATTTTCCTGAGCTATTAACCGGCAGAGCACTAGGTCTGGCAAAATAATCCTTGTAATTATAAGGGACATGGACAACTAGTGGTTTTCTAACACGACCGTCAACCACAGTTTCGTAACACATGTCGTTACCATCCCCAGTAGGCCCAAAACCATGATGGTAATCCACATTCCAGAAGCGAAAAAGTAATCGCGAGTCATGGTCTAAAAATAGACATGAAAAAAAGTAGTTTTGTTAAAATGTAAAATCTACGTCAAAAAAATTGTTCAATTTTCGCATGTGATTTATTTTGAAAAAAATTTTTGAACCATAAGTAAGGAATTGAGCTCTTATAAGAGCTGGAAAAAAAATTTATAAAAAATTCAATTATGAATGGTCAAGAAAATAAAAATTGCGAAATAAATATATTTTTTTGAAGTAAAAAATCATTTTCATTGACTTTAACTGACCGGTATAACTACTTCGCGTGTATGGATGTGTATGAATTTCAACCCTGCCATTTAGGAACCATCCATGGTCCTGGGAATGAATGAATTCATTTAATAAATCTACGCCATCGACGCTAAAATGAAATTTTTAATCAACTATTTGATCCAAAATCATATAAAAAAAGGGATATATTAATAATTTACCCATAAATCAGTCGTAAATCCATGACATCCCTTGTGATTTGCATTGCTCTTCTGTAGCCATTGCTTTGCGTCTTTCTACGCACGGTCACGGAATCCTCATAAAGAATTTATGAATTATTTTAAGTCAATAAAATAAATAATTTAATTTAGCGAAATATTTATAGAAAATAATAATGTCGGAGAATAATCATCCATTTCAAAATATAGGGACAGTGTGTATAAGCTACACCAATCATTTTCCATATAAAATACGTTAATTTTAAATTAAATGAAACAAAAGGAAACAGAATGAAGAAATTATTCATAAAAACATTCCGAAATTTTTGGTTCTACTTCCGGTATTATAGCAGGATCTGTTGACAATATTTCGCGATTTATTTGTAGGGAAGATCTTTTGGCCACCATTTTTGCAGTCCTTTCAGGACAATACACACTCGGTGGAGGAACTGGAATGCCACGTTGTTTGAAACGTATATCACAACTCCCACCAGCATCGAAAGTGATAACGTTAGCCAGTTTAACTTTATCCAGAAAAGCAACGGGAGCATATTTTGGCACAACGTCTGTTACAACTTCCGGTTCAACTTCCGGTTCAAATTTTCGCTTCAATTCATTGTCATAAATTGGCTCGGAATCGCGAACAACTTCAATGAATTTTGATCGAGATTTTTCGACTTCTAGATTTTTTAAAAACTCGCTGATATTTTCGCGTACAGCATTGTCAGTTGGCGAAGATTTTGTAGGAATCACAGTTTTATCTGAATACTCAGACGTATCAGTGCTCGACATTTGCGGTGACGGGTATTTCAAGGGTTTTAAAGAATCCTGAACATTT
>SCLF01067206.1:0-11589 GCA_004367975.1 Mesochordaeus erythrocephalus
TTAAAGATAGTTTTCCACTAGAGGTCGTCTCGGGCAACAATTTGGTGTGATCCGCGATTCAAAATAACCAACTTCCGGTTTGCAGCTGTCACTTCCGGTCTAAACTTAGTTCCAAAAAACCCGGCTTCCAATTTAGGGGGGAGTCTGGGGTCAATCAAACATTCAACCACGTCTAAGGCCTTAAAAACGCTAAAAACAGGGTCCGTGAAAAAAAAGTCAATTGTGTGCCTGAGAGATATCTATGTATTTGCTATTGATAATTGGATGCTCATTTTGGAATACAGAACTGCCTGAAATAGAAAATTAGATTTTGCTTGTAAGTATTTGCTCTTACTTTGCTTCAGAACAACCATAATACTATCGATGATTTCAAGTAAACTCATCTATTCCTATTCATTCCGGTTCATGTCCGGTTGTATTTCCGGTGTGAAATAACTCTAAGACATCCAGCAACTAATAGGATAGTACTGGGGATATAATACAGTCCAACTGCAATTCATTAGCCACATAATGAAAAAACGATGTATTTACGAGAACGATATGTATTTGCTTGATTTTCTGTTATTAAAATAAACCTTTTCGTTGATTTCGAAATATTAAATTATTGTTGAGTAAACATTCAATAGGATCTCTATTTTCATCGACTGTAAGTTTGCCAAGCATTTCAGATTAACCCGTACGTACGTTTTTTTTGTGTAACCCGTACGGACATTTTGGTGTATTTCCACGCATCCTACAAAAATGATTAGTTATCCTTATTTGTCGTGGGTATAGGGATTAATTTCATTATAAATTATTCAGTATACAGTGGTTACCCTAAAATTGTCCTATTGAAAGAGGCCACTCACGAGGCTTTAAATTCTACGCGCGGTTATTTTAGGTGGACGGAACAAAGGTCATTTCATTGATCGCTAATCAATAGCGCGTCAACATACAATTAATAGGCGGCATCAAACATACGAATTGTAACTAATGGTGCCTTAAGTCACGAATTGGACAGACGGAAATTCCGCCTACGATCGGACAATGTTAGGGTAACCACTGTAGTTACTCATTCTTCAGTCCGAAGCCATATGTTTATGTATACAAATATTGAATTTAGAAAACGAAATGATCAAGCAGGGTAATGGTGCTGTATAAGTGTACTATTGGAAACCTATTTCCCCTTTGTATCATTTTAATCTAAAACCAGAGTTCATTGAAGCTGCACCAGCCAAGCAGCTGTAATGTATTTCTGCATAAATTTAGCAAATTTATATAAGTCTACCTCGTGCTGCGCCCCACGTGGCCCAATTTTCACACACTTCATTTGAATATTTTTCAATCTGGTTTTTAATGAATAGAAAGTTAACTTAAATAAACAATGTTTTACAATTTGAACGCATGTTTGTATGTTTTCGGTTATCTTGCCAATGTTGCAAAAGGACACCTGGATAGGGTTTCATGGAAAGCCAATTGTTCCAACTTATTTTGGAGTTCGGGCCATAATACAGTAATTAGCTTGAAGTAATTGAAGTGAATTGAAGTAATTCGCAAAATAAAGAAATTAGCTGATGTGCCCATTTTTGCTAACGCAGCCAAACGTGATTTGCAGACACAGCATTTCGTGGTAGATGTACGCCTACCACAGATGAGATCTAGATGAGATGGAATAGTTTTTGGTACCGGACTGTATGTCTCCGACCAAAGATAAATGTGTTTTAAAAGTCGAAATCACGAGAAGTAATGCACGAAAATGAGCAAGATATTCATGCCGACTTTGGGCCAAGTCTCGTTTATGCTAGAGTCTGGGATATTGGACAGCAAGGGAAGAGACGGGTTATGGTTGCGAATTCCAAACTGCATTTTAATCTACAGGTAACCATGTACATTCAAGTACAAATTCTGAGCACCTCAAGGTGTGGTCTTGGTGGTGTTTCCTGTGCACAATTATATATATGGTTATACATTTGAAAATGTATATTAACAGGTGTTATAGGATACTTTGTCTGTGATATTTCTCACCCAAAAGGGGGGCAGATTGAGGTGATTCAAGCAGCTGCGTTCGATTTGTTGTTGAAAGACGGATGATGCACAGCCCCAGTCCTCACTCGTTTGGCTGTTATTAAATATTAGTGACAATACAGTTAACGTGGTCCCTAATCAATAGTATCACATGAGAGAACACACGGGCCACATTGGTTTAAAATTACGGGATGTGCCCAAAGTTGGACGGCTTTTTTAATTGAGATATTTGCCCAAAGTCTCACGGATAAACTACCAAAGGTTAGGGAGAAGCTAACATAGGCAAAATATTAGGGCGAACTACGCCAACCCTACGTTTTCTCGCATATTAGTCCATAAGAGTTAAAACCAATCTGTTATTTATTTTGGATTTTTCACCTTTCGCCCTTGACACTTTGGGTAAATATCTCGATTTTAAAAAGTCCAAGACTTTGGGCAGTAGCCGAAAATTACGTAAACCATTTCGTAATAAGTTTTATTAATTTAATGCTAATATTCCTATATTAATTTATAAAAGAACGATTATATCTGGCAACAATTATTTGACCTTCTACACCATTTTCGATTTCATATTTTATACAACATAAAGGAACTCATATAACCCATAGTTACGCACCACTAAAACTAGGATTCCTACGCGTAATAATTGAGGTTATAAACCTCCCAAGTGATTTTAGTGTCCTAATAGGTTACCTAACAACAGTAATATCCATTACCAGCATTATAAAATGTATGTACGAGCGTGTTTTATCTAAGGGTCATAGGAAGGGTCATAGGAAGGGTCATAGGAAATTTAGTCTGTACTAGATTTCAGTAGTCTTCAGCTGTTAGCATATTTCGACAGCATGTAGTTGCAGCAGCTTGTAGTCATTACGAGTAAATCCTGACTGGTTTGGATGAGAACTACAGAAGGTTACGAAAATGATTTAAACGAGAAATCGATAATATACCAGCCTTCTTTGAATATTATTTCAGATTTCAGAAAGCGCGGAAATTTATATCATAAGCACTAATACGTGTAACACAGGTTAATTTTCTGCACGTCTACTGTATGGATATGTTTCCTTGTACGGGTTAAAAAACCTTCAACTCTAGCGGTTTAACCTGTATGAGTTACCTTGTCTGTGACGGCAATAGCTTTAAACCTCGAGAATGAGGCACGAGCGATTTTTATTTTCTATTTGATTAATTCTCCGACAAAAATTGACAGTTATGTACACTTACATACGCTCAAAACTTGTTGCCCGGTAAACTTCGGCATGGGAAGCATTGTCTAAGTTTCGACCGAAATATTAGAATCTTGTGTTGTCAGGTCCACTTCCGGTAAAAATGCCTTGTCGGGAGTTACCCTAAAATATGCGCAAGGAACTTCCAGGCAGGTGTGGTGCTCGATGTTTCCTACCTAAGACACAGCAGTCTTAAATCACAAAAAGGTGGATTTTCAATGAGTTATTTCCTAAGTGAAAATTGTCCGATCGTAGGCGGGATTTCCGTCTGTCCAATTCATTAATTGAATGAAGTAACCATTGGTTACCATTTATATATTTGCTAACGCGTCAATTAATCAGCGGTCAATGAAGGGACCTAGATTCTCTACACCTAATATCAAAACACGTGGAATTTAAAGGCTCGTAATTGGCTACAACTTTTCTGAAAGTTTTCGGAGGCTCCTTTAATGTATCGTATCCACCATAAATATCTGTTATGCATAGACATTTTTAGAAGAATACTCCTACCCAAATGATTCATGCATATATATAACGTACGCTGATTTTCAGGTAAATGGTAAGCCCAGAAGGACATGCTGATAACTGTACTAAATTACAGTTACCTTTTAGATTATCCAAAACGTCTCGCATGCGTGGTAAAGTTAAATTACATTTAGAAGTAACTTTGTTTACCGCCGTTAAATCAATAACACAAATCTTTTCATCAGTATTGTTTTTAGTACAACCAAAAAGTTTGAGGTAACTATCAATGTATCTATTTCAATTAATATTCCCATATGTACTAATTTTAAAATTTCCTCATATATGATGCGTTTTATCACACCATTAACAGGATAGGTTTTTATTTGTGGTGGATCATTTACTGTAAACGTTTGAGTGTATAGAAATTCCGCCATGTTTGGTAATGATCCAAGGTCCATATTGCCTGATTAAAATGTCCTATTGGATCGACAAACGCACACTGCTAGGAATGGTTTCATCAATATCGAAGGTATTATTTGTTGATGGCAATGGTATCAGTGATAACCCATGATCTATATTTATCTCTTTACAGCTTATAACCCAACACTTAGCTATTTAACTACTCTTTTCTAATTCCGCTTTTACGCTCACTATTCTAGCTAAATCACGGTCATTTGCTAAAAGTAATCATCCTTTACTTATTGTCTATTGACGTCTATGTTGACGCCTATCGACGAACCAAGGGCATTTTAGTGCCATCAGACGACAATACTCCAAGGAACATACTATTCTGTGCACTCCTCGTAATACCATGACATTTGACATTTTCTTCAGCTTTACCAACCTTGAGCTTTGATTCAGAATCGCAGCCGTTTATCGGGGAAGATAGGCGAGACTATAAAATGGATCGCAGTTCTGTGGAACTCTAACTCAAATATATGTGACGCCATTAGCCAATTAGAAAGACGCATCTTATATTGTATGATAAATATGTGTCGACTTCTTCATAGTAAGGAGTTCAATGACAATAGATTACTATAGGTTAAAAACTATGGATTTTAATAATAAATAATTATATCTTAACATTTTTGTAATAACAGCTATTCACTGAATCCAAAAAATGACGCCATTTTGTCCCTAAAGTTTATTTTATAATTATGGGGACTAGGTGAAGCTGAGTTCAGAAGAATACCAATTAAAGGTCTCAATTAATCGACAACATATTCGTTCGATCCTGGAGGAAACGGTGCAATTGAATTTAATTTATATTTATAATGTCTATTAATAATTAATTGATGATCAAACATAAAGGTTCATAATTCAACGTAATTATCGAAATAATATTGAAACCAATAATCTACATTCGTATTCAAAGCGCATCCGAACGTAAAATTGGAGTCCACCATTGTTATTACCATTGTTATCACCATTGTTATCACCATTGTTATTACTACGCCAATGATCTTAAAACTCACGGAAATAATGTTTGACAAAGATAATAGATTGACACGTTGTTTTTAATAATTTCGTTTGTAACTCTTCTTTCGGACTTAGGGGTATTATATAATGGAAACCGTGAACCAAAACGCGAAAAGAAATTACATTAAACTTTTAGTTCACTACAGAAAATATTGCGGAAAAATCAAAAAAATCTAGGTTAATTTCATATATATATATGAACCCGTATATATATACGGGGTCGCAAGAACATGAGATAATTAACAAAGGTCAAGGATTTCCGTCTTTCTAATTGGTTAATGGCGTCACATATATTTGAGTTAGAGTTCCACAGAACTGTGATCCACTTTATAGTCTCGCCTTTGTTCCGCGATTAACGACTGCGATTATGAATCTCTGTGAACATTAAATAAAAGCACTTTAGTCTGGATTAATTAATAAAACTCAAATAATAAATAAAACACGAATAAAACATTTGGAGTTACTATAAGGCATTACAAAATGCCACGACTTATAATACATACGAGATTAAAGAAATATATCGCTTAAAAATGCATTTTTAAGCATTTTTAAAATGCATTTTTAAGCGATATATTTCATTGCGAAATCTCGTATGTATTATAAGTCGTGGCATTTTATCGGTAGATAATGTTCCATGACATATTGTCGATGAAAGGTATCAATACATATAAGTATTGTTCCTTCCGCTGGAAAAACCGGATATCTTCAACCGGTGGACCTTTTTACCTAATGCTGTTACTACGAAAAGGTACAGAACTTCGTTTGTAAATGGTTAATTGACCATGAATTGGAACGCAATACAAAAATAGAAGTCGATGATACAGCTGCTACAAGTTTTACCAATATCTGGCATGATATGGAACCAAATATTTGTTAAGCTTCTTTCAAAAAAACAAAATTAGAAAATTTATTAATGTTCCGTATCATTCTCTACAATTCGACCAAAATTAATCGGATGAAATTGAAAAAGCTTTGATTGAAGATCATTGGTTTCAATATTATGTCGTAAGCTACATTTAGTAATTTGCATGTTAAAAAATATTAATAAATTATTTCTAAATACTTGGTTTAAAGTATTTGGCATGGACTTTAATTCCGTACCATTTTTTAGGATATTACTGTACATCCCAATTGCCGTTGTGTGGACGTTGTGAGTTATCGGTAGCGGCAGCACGTGTGCGGAGACGGGAGTTTACTCAGACTCCTGGAGGAAGAGAAAAATAAAGGTAGCTGTTATTATGTCCCAGTGCTCTGCCCGATAAACATCATTAATACATATCATTATTAGTTTTTACAAGTTATTAGAAGACAGACTTAGCACAAAATTTGGCATCCGTTACTTTGTTTAAAATTAATACTGTAACCATGGTGGATATGTTCATAGGAGAAATACCATTCGATGGAACAAGTTTCAAAATAATTCAATGTATGCTTCTCCAGAAAATCTGAAATGAAAATGACGTTGTTAGATTTCGAATATTGTAAGTCAAGACGAGAGAAATGGTGATTCATCGATATAGGGGTGAGTACACAGAATGCTAAATTTAAAAATTCGAGCTGAATTTCGCAATTCTATTTAGTTATATAATAGTAAATGTATAGTACCACGTATATCAAAGTCATCCGTACCGCTTCGTGTAGTCATTTTTAATTCTTATAGGCAACATTGTAAGGAAAGTAAAATATGGTTTGTCTTTAATATTGAATTATTCCTGCTTATTTTGGAAAGTGGTTTCATCCGCGAATCTAATTAGGTCTCCATTTATTTATAACACCTCTCTTTGGTATTGTCGATTGTAGTGGATTCTTTCTTGAATAGCAATCTTTTATTGTAGCCATCTTTTATTGTAGCAATCATTTATTGTAGTATATCGTCGTATATTGTCGGTTTACCTATGAATTAGTTAGTATTCCGAAAATTTCTTTGAAACTTAGTAGTATATTTTATTTAATAATTAGGAAATCATTTTGTTTAACATCCTTTGTAGTTTTATTCTTGATAACCATAACCTTTTGAATACTATTATTAAATCCTTGATCTCACTATGTAATGAACTACTTATAATATCGACATGGTTAGTAAAAAGTTTTTGTTTGTCGTCTTGCATTCCTCTTGACCATCTTAGTTTCCACAAATTCCACAACCCATTAATTTTTAACATCTGCGTCTCTACTTTGATAATAAAATGTTATTGCTGTAAGGACTTCCCCCTTCTTTTTTTTAAGCTTTTGTATGCTAAGTTTAGTTGTATCAAAGTCGAGCCATATGTTTTTATTTCAGCTATTTATTAGTGAAAATACATTTATAGCTTTAGCTCTTTTTAGATCCTTTGTGTAAAGATCGACATTTTCTGATTTTGCTGCGGGTCTATGGCCTCGTGCCAGTGATTTTTACCACATCCGTGTTATGTACACGGATGTGTACACCACATCCTCATAATTTATGAGGTTTAAATTATTTAACTCATCTGGCATAGATTCGTTCTTGATTCGCTCACCATTTAATGTAGTTGTATCTGGCTGTATACCCTTTAACCCATTCGTTAAGCCGCACAATATATCTAGTAAAAATGAGAAATAACTCCTAGAAGTATATTATTCCTAAATAAGACTGACTGAAATTAAGCTGTTCCGCAGATTCTATAATGCTGATCACGTGGTCGTACAAGTTATTGCTTGACCACAAGCATATAAGTCTCAGTACGTTCCCAGCGGTAGTAGTTGGTAAGTCTTAGCGGGTAGGAAAGTGCTATCTATGCAGAATCATGGCGCCTAATCATGTTAATAATTCGCCCATATAGAAACTTGTGAAAGTATAGTTGATTAGTTAACTCTGACTTAATTTACCTACGCACAGTTATAAGTCATTATAGGCGTGCCTAAAAACAATTATAAATAACACGATTTGTAACATGTAAAGCATAACAATTACGCAGGTAATGTTCAATTCAGAAAAAGATGTCGAATTCACTTCAGACAATGACCAAAGGCAATATTGCAGGTCATAGCTGAAGTCAAAATATCACTCAAGACCAAATCCCCAGAACGGGAGGTGTGCATCATATTCAACACAAGCCACTCATCCACAATACAAGGTTTGTTGGAGCACATGAACTGGTCCGACGGCGGTAAGTAATCTCGGGCAACCGTATTGTATTATTGTTAGACGGCGGTTACTTGTTCAATGAAGTCGGACTATTGATCTTAATGGGTCCGTTCAGAGAGACACATGTAGCACAAAAGAAGCGCGTTTCGTAGCTGACGCAGAACAACCGTACAAATAATAATGGACCGTAGAAACTCGGCTCTCGGAGATGGCACACTCTCGTCAAAAATGAAGGCAAACAAAGTGGTCATTCCCGGCTTCGCCAATGACAGACGACATCTCCGATGCGCTTGACTCGCTCTATCATTATAGCGGGCTTCAGAAAAAACGAGCTAGCTAATCTGGTTAGAAATAGAGCATAACTGAATTAATTTTGTACAATTTAGAGTGGCCCCAGAACAAAGGTTTACTACAGCCAATCAGTATAGCCGATCACATACGAATATACCTCTAACAGACGACGTGATATATACGCTAACAAAAAGATTTGCCTCTGGACTAAGCAACCAAACCGGCAAGATTGGATGGGGAAACCAGTCCAACTAACGGACGCGATATATGTGTACCTCTTACTAATGAAATAGAAAAACGTATCAAATAATCGTACAGCAACCATCCAATAGCCATCCAACAACCATTCAACAACCATCCAACAACCATCCAACAACCATCCAACAACTATCCAACAACCATCCAACAACTACCCAACAACCATCAAACAACCATACAACAACCATCCAACAACCATCCAACAACCATCCAACAACAATCCAACAACCATCCAACAACCATCCAACAACCAGCCAACAACCATCAACAACCATCCAACAACCACCCAACAACAATCCAACAACCATACAACAACCATCCAGCAACTATCCAGCAAGAATCCAACAACCATCCGACAACCATCCAACAACCATCCAACAACCATCCAATAACCATCCAACAACCGCTGCCGAGCTAACCGAAATGGGCGCATATCGTTTAGCAAAAAGAAGAAATGTAAACCAGCAACAGTGTCAACAAAACAGAAATTATGTCATCCAGGAATCAATATTGCCCGTGCTTATCATAATAACACTGGATGTAAATTACATGGGCGTGCCGGTATGGGAATTATGCTAACAATGATGTGCATTCGACCAGCGCACGATGTATGCGTATCCTTCATGTGGCCGACACTTGTACTTTACAATGACCAACGCGGCACAAGTCGAGACCTAAAAAACAAAGAGCATTATTATCTCATCATGTAGGGACATGTCGTACTCCTATACACATATAATGAGTTAAAATAGTCTACAAAATAAATAAGCCCCCTGAGATGGAGCAATAAACTGAACAATTAACAGCGATTATTGACACCGGAAGAACTGTAAATATTAATTCAGCTACACTATCGAAGTATAATACAGTGCTCAACCAATAATAAATGGAGTAGATATATATATATATATATTATCAAGCCTTCTATGTGACATACGTTTAAGAATAACTGCGCTCCACAAATGTAGTATATACATCCGTAATCATACTACTACACTGCATCAATGAACAAGTTTTGTGAGCTACTGGACTAAGACGAGGCATGAACAAGACAACGATGTCCAAGCAAATATATTTGCAAATTCTCAAAAGGTGGTCAACCTGATGGAGATCAATGGCCAACTAAATAATGTTGAAAGCGGCTCCAAAGTGGAACCAATGGAACGAATTGTGGTCACTAGTGGACAACTCCGACTTCTTCTCCCACTTCCCTTCGGTTCAGAAACAGATGAAGACATGCCAATCAAAGTTCTTCATGAATTTTCCCTTAACCAATGGAGACCCCGAGCGAAAAATCCTGTGGAGACCTTTTAGGGGCCTTTGTCCCCTCGCTCTTCTTGTCCATCTCAATTCAAACCGAGCCATATTTTCCGTTGAAGATTTGAACGACAGAAGCTATGCTATCTGGCCATCTTAGTTAATTCCACAAATTTTACTGTACTTAGTTTAATTTTTATTGCATTTTCTACGTCTTTATTGCATTTTCTACGTCCTTACACAACCCACATAGAAAATGTATACAATATCATTTTTTCTCAATATCATTGCAACTAGCGTCCTATTAATTTTTAACATCTATGTCTCTACTTTGTACCTCAGGAGTTATCTCATGTCTCGTCAGGATTCGTCTCAGGGGTCTCTCAGTCACTTCATATCCGTTTATCTCTTTATTAGTTGTGTTTATCAGGGTCTCTCAATCCTGCTCTTGAGACCTACGCGCTTTATTATATATTCCCGTATACCACTAACAGGCTCAAGAGCAGTATTGTGAGATAGGAAATAGTCACGTTAAGGTGGGTGCCGGGCAGGAATCATTTTCCGAGCACCATTTTATAATAAAATGTTATTGCTGGGCTATCGTAACTGTAAGGACTTTCCCCTTCCTTTTGTTTAAGCTCTTGTATGCTAAGTTTAGTTGTATCAAAGATACATAATGTTGAAAGCGGCTCCTAAATGGAACCAATGGAACGAATGGTGGTCATTAGTGGACAACTCGGAGTTCTTCTCGCACTTCCCGTCGATTCAGAAACAGACGAGGAGAAGACTAGAACCAAAAAAGGAGAAGACTAGAACCAAAAAAGGAGAAGACTAGAACCAAAAAAGGAGAAGACTATACGACTTTTCTTAGACGTGATACACCAATTAGAAAAATGACCGATATTATTGGCCAATCAAAGTTCTTCATGAATTTTCCCTTAACTAGTGGAGACCCCGAGCAAAACATCGTGTGGAGACCTTTTAAGGGCCCTTGTCCAATCGCTCTTCTTTCCATCTCAATTCAAAACCGAGTAATTTGAACGGCGGAAGCTATGCTATCTGGCTATTTAACGGTATTAAAATTATATTAATATTGCTTACCGATAAAGTATGAAAAATCGGAATGTAACGGTAGGTATTATTGGTAATTTTATTGTAATTAATTGTTATTTATTTGTTTACAAACACGCCCATAATATAAGTGTTAGAACGCGAAATTTCACTCAACTAATATTTTCTCGATCAAATAATATGCCTAAAAATCCAAAAAATTCACAGTACCTAGCTAAATAACAGGTATTATTCGAAATTATTTGTTTTATTCTTCGTAAATGTGTATTTGTCTCCCTTTTCCAATATTTTCAATCGATATGTTTTGATTTTAAGACTTATTTCGAAACTAAACCTCAGAATATTACCGATTGAATGGAAAATTTGTATAGAGAAAGGCGGGGTACATCCAAGTTAATTAATGTATTGGATTCAGAGAATTCAGAAAAAATT
>SCLF01067317.1:0-11586 GCA_004367975.1 Mesochordaeus erythrocephalus
TTTGAGAAGAATTACAGCTGGAGTCATGGCGCGTCGAATAAGCCCACTTTCGAGCCAATCGGAGATAGTGTCCAAAATCACATTTTTGACTTCTAGCGGCTATAACTACATAACGGGTTAGGAATTCGTGGTCGATCACTTGAGGATACATTTAGCGGACGTCCGTGCACGTTGATTGCCTATTTGCCTGTTTTGGGGCAAATCTGACACTTTAAAAAATGTGAAATGTAGACCTAGTACTTCCGGTCAAGGTACCTAAAAAATCATTTGAAAAAAAAAGTGCGGCGTAAAATTCTAGGTGGGGTATGAAGGGTCTCAACTCGATTGGATGTAAGCTGACGCCTTTTTTCAAGAAAAATAGGTCTGTGTGCAAATGTGCACACAATGGCCCCTGCGACTTAAATTGTAAAAAATTTCATTTCTTTAAGTGTCATTTTCTAATATCCTGTGGGTACTTAATTTTTAGATACCTAGAGGTCGTCTCTGGGTGTAATTCCCGATTCGAAAATATTTTTTCCGGTTTTTACCGTCCACTTTGGGTGCCAATTCCGGTCTGAAAATACGTTATAAAAACGGGGTCCAATTAACGGAAATCTGTGCCGAACGATGGAGACGTCAGCGTGCGGGTTAAGTGTAACAGATACCATTTCGCCTATCAATACATTTTAATTAAATTATCAATGTTAGTTAGCTAAAGGTTTATTATTTCAACTGCTGTATTTAGCTTGGAGATTAGTCTTCTAGAAGCTGCGCACTAAGGAAGACTGTAATTTAAATTTGAGGGGCTAATAAAGTTTTGTCTGTATCTATATTCTCATCCTCACTACGTTTAGCTGTTTATCACGAAAGGGTGTTACTGTTTTATAATACAAATTATACCATTAGATTGTTAATGGGCTAGTCCATAATCGTGCAAAATTTCAAAACAATAGCATGCAAATTTTTGGCGTGAAACTGAGAAGAATACACAAGCTTCGTTTGCATTTAGTGTAAGCCCGGGCCACTAGCCATCATTAACTCATGTGTTCCCCTCACGGAATATAACCCCTGTTGTCATCTCTAGACACATCATTATGACGATGATGAGACTGCCTTCAACTCCTACCTTTTACATTAGATTATATTCAAAATCAAGCTGCTTGTGCTATTCAGAATGCTTACATAGTGAGGAAGCTTGCATTTACAGTACTCTGTAGTCAACACTTTGAATTTGGACCAGTTTTGATGAAAACTACACCATTTTATATACTTTTGGTTTGCACTTTGCTATAAATTTTGTTCACGATCAATATGCCTGTGCCCGTCAGTATTCCGGGAGAACACTAGGTGGCGGCAAATGAAATTTTCACTTGATTTTGTCACTTTTTGAAAATTTAAAATTCCATTTTGGGCTATAACTGGGTCGCGTGTAAAGAATTCGGGGTAGGTACTTTGAGAAGAATTCAAGCTGGAGTCATGATGCGTCGAATAAGCCCTCTTTCGATCCAATCGGACATACTTTCCGAAAACATATTTTTAAGTTCTAGTGGCTATAAATATATAACGGGTTAGGAATTCGGGGTTGATCACGTGAGAGGAATGTAGCTGACATCCGTACGCTTCAAATGATACCAATTTTGGGAGGGGGCTAATCGGACATGTTTAAATGTAGTTACAGTGACTAACAAAAGACTAACAAAAGAAATCGGTCCTATTCTGCAAAAGATCGATGCGTTTCACTTTGAAATCGCGGTTTGTTCAACTTATTGTGAATCGATAAAATGACGGCATGCCTTAAATAGATAAGATCTATATTTAAGCTTGGACCAAACTATTGATCGATTGACATCATGACGGATTTTCGAAGGAAAATTTCGAATTTTCGATTTTTAGGTTCATTTCCGGTCAAAATTTCTGGTCGTTATGTATGCTGCTTAACAGTCACGCGGCAACAAAAGACTACTGCTCACGCGGAAAGTTGCCACATATGTGGTTGCTCTTTACATCGCGATTGAGCCGCTTATATGAATGATTTATAGAAATTTTAGTACAGCTGGACTAATTAGGACCCTGGGAATTCAATAAAAGTATCGAAAACATACTGAGATTATTTGTTCTTAAGCTGCGGACCCCCTAAGGTGACCTTGCCAAAACAAACAAATTGAATTTAACGTCTGAAACAAAATGTACGTCTCCATTTCTAGATTTTATTTTATTTTATTTTTCATTTCTGTTATTCTCTATTTTAGACACATTGCCCAAAGTAAACAAATTGGATTTGAGCGGAGAATCTAGAACTCGGCACTATTATTATTCATAGTTTTACACTAACTTAATGAATAAAATCGTAATAATTACATAAATATAATAAATAGTAAATTTTGGAAGTGACCAGAAGATGCGCCGAAATTTTTTGACCCAGGGTTAGGGGAGTAAATCGGGCCCAGCATACGGTCTAGTGCTTGAAAATCGAATTTTTATACCAAAAAGCCCTAAAAGTGCTTGCTCGCAGCGTGACTATTAAATTCTGAATTGAAATGAAAGTACCACAGCTGAGATAATTTCAGTTTAAGCCTGCAAACCGTCTGGATTTTCGCCTATTGGAGAAAACGCTTTTGGTCTGTCAAATTAGTTATATTTAACGTCGAAACCTAGTTTGTTTGAAACGTAAAAACCCTGTAATAAGTGAAAATTTGAAGTAGATATCTTCATTCGTTACCGAGATATCAGCAAAAGAAATGTTCTCGTGGACGTTTTGTACCAAGTGAACAGGCCACTAGTTAACAATATCATTGTTGGCAAATAACTGCCGCTTATAGCAGCAGTCGATAATATATCCCAAGTTTAGCCCACTGTTCCCATTTGAGACGGTGGTCGTACAGGCTTGATTTTGTTCATTTGGATTGTGAAAGACGTAAAGAAAAAAAAGCGGGCTCGATGAGCTTCGAACCCGGTACCCTACACACTTAAAATTAGCAGTTGTTCCAGTTAGCCACGGTCTACATTAATACAACAGAGAGAGAGAGATACTATATTCTAAGTTAGAACTTTAGTAACTTGAAGTAAACTAAAAAACAGGACAGGATAATGAACAAAATGAAGTGGAAATATGAAGTGTAAATATGCAATATGAAGTGTAAATATGCAATATGAAGTGTAAATATACGACCAAGGCCGGCTCAAAAATAAAGCTTCTACAGAATATTGAAATACGACCTTAACCCCGAAAGTCGTACTTTTTTTAGACGTGCCTTTTCTTACACTGTTAAGATCAACGAAAATAGTGTTTACGCCAATTGTTTTCGGGAGATTGCACCGGAAATGGATACAATTCCGTAGCTCAATATTTTTTTCTGGACCAACTTTTTTAATTTTATACCAAAACTATGTTGATTAAAGCAGCATGTGTCACAAATAGGGCTCCAGTGATTTTTACATGCATATTTTTGGCACTGTACCACATTACAAGCGTTACGGCCCCTACTACTACACATTGAGCAAAACAGTTGACGGGCATGGATTTGACAGTTTTTTATAACTTTTGTTTGGAAAATCAGAGTCTCTAAGGCACCTGTAACAAATTATGGTTGAGTGTTTTAGACAGCCGCGCTTTTCACAATATTTGTTCACAATATTTGCTCGCGGTCCTAAAAAGTCAAATTAAAGTGTTTACACGCAACCTTCATTGCATTGAACAGTTATTCTATTGCCAGAAGTTGAAGTATAATTCCAAGTAAATTCCAAGATGGAATTTAATGCAATCGCCAGAGTACGGTCTAATTTTAGCAAGCTGATGAAAATTATGATGATTGTCTGTATTTTAGTTTCATTTTGGGACCTTCAAGTTACTAAAGTTCTAACTTAGAATATATTATATCTCTCTCTCTGCTTTGTATTAATATAGACCACGGCTAACTGGAAGAACTGCTAATTTTTAGTGTGTAGAGTACAGTGTTCGAAATTCATCGAGCCCACTTTTTTGTATACCTCTTTCACAATCCAAATGAACCAAATGATGCCTGCACGACCACCGTCTCAAATGGGAACAGTGGGTTAAATTGGGTATATGGCATTTCATATTTCAATCGTTACACACGTATTTATATCTTATCAATTTTTAAATACTAAACTAATACCAAACTAATGCTAAAACTAACACCGATATTACTTCGAGTAAACATATTCTGATAAGCTTCTGATTAACTGTTACCTGTTGCATTATTTTTGAGGCTACTTGGAAGTGAAGCTCGATCAATACCTTTTACGGTTTACATTGTATAAATTTCGCTTTCTATTTCGTTTTCTATGATCTGAATTCGACTATTTCCTTGCTTTCTAATAATAGAGGAAGTTTAAGGTCAGATCCCATGAGCGCTAGTGTAAGCAAATATAAACCGGAAATGTGACTGTGACAGAAAAGGCAATGCGAAACGACAGGAACGACATTTTCGACAAATTTCCACGCTTACTGTACATACTAAATGTTAAATCCCTAAGAATTCAAAAAAAAAAGAAACGCGAAAAACGGACATGAATGAGTAGGTTAAAATAAAAAAGAATACCGAAAACGAGAGCCTTTAAAGCGACAAAAATCTCAGGTGTCCAATTTGGGCATCAGCAGAAAAGTATGAGATTACTAGTTTGTCATGCCCTGCGAAACGTTAACAACCAAAAAGGTATATATATCCCAAATTCATACAGACCGGCCATAAACTTGTCAACAATATTATATTTTGTCAGCCTTAGTTTTTGTCAGCGTTAATGTGGGATTTCAAGAAGTCTGATCTCCAAACTAAATATATCAGTGGAAAGCTTGAAGACTCAGCTAACTCATGACATAAATTTTATTGATAAATATTCAATACTTTTGAAGTGAAATGGCAACGGGTTTGAGGTGTTTCCGAAAAACATTATTTATGTTGAAAAGAATACAAAATTATTCAAAACAAATATATTGTAGAAGTTGGCAAGTAGAGAAGGTTGGTCTTGAAAAAGTGTTATCGATAAAAAAAAATCTTACCGATAAAGTATAAGAAATGGGAAACACGTAAAATTTCATTCAAATAATATTTCTCAGTCAAATACCACCATCGAGGTGAGAAAAAGCGGTGCGCTTAGGTTAAGTCGGTGTTTTTAGGTTTAGTCTGTTGCGTTCAGGTGACCAAAAAGTGAAAAAAAAAACTTGACAATGGTGAATCAACTCCCATTCATAGTATCAGTGAGGATTATATGGAAGCTGTTTCAGAACATACAGTATATGGATGAAAAATCCTTCATGCCCATAATGTATTATGTGGATGGGGCGGTAGTACAGTGTAAGATCCGTCTCCGATCACTACCGCCCCATCCACATAATACATTATGGGCATGAAGGATTTTTCATCCATATACAACAAATCAGATCCATGGAAGTAGGGACTAAATAGCAAACTCCATATTTAAAATTTTATTTTTCACCATTAAAGCTGAAATAACGCGTTTTGATTGAATCGTTTAGTGGTGCGTTTAGACAAATGGTGCGTTTAGGTAAACGAGGCGGAGAGCAGAAAAAGCGGTTCGTTTAGGTTTAGTTGGTGCGTTTAGGTTTAGAGTATTGTATATGGCTATAAGTCCAAAAATTGCAGGGTACCTAGCTTAATAACAGATATATATTGCTAGTAATCTGTTTGTACGCCCATAATATAAGGGTTAGAACGCTAAATTGCATTCAAATTATATTTTCTCGATCAAATAATATGCCTAGAAATCCAAAAAATTGAGCGTACCTAGCTTAACAACAGATATGTATTATTGGTAATTATTCCTCGTATATCTGGATCTAGTCTTTGTCTATTCCAACTTTAATATTTTCAATCGATATTTATTGGCTTATAGCCTTATGGCAAGAGACCTCTCAGAATTTTACATTTTTAAACCCATCTGGACGGCATATTTTATAGAGACAGGCAAAGTACTTGCAAATGAATTAATGTGTGAGATATACTAGCATTGCGAAACAAAAGAGACGATATTGGAGAAAATTTCGACGCGTTCACCGCAAATTCGATAAAAAAATACGTATGTGCAATACAATAAGGTTTTTTTCTATACCAACAAGGATACCCGTAGAACAGTAATAAAATGAAGCCTAGTTATTGGGGTTAAAATACTTGATAAAAAATGTTGTTAGCAACGTGAGAGCATTATTGTTTTCTATGCCAACATGGAGACCCAGAGAAAATTAATAAATTGAAAGCGAATTAATTGAATTGCCATACCCTACGACTAGAAAATAATTAATGTCTGTAGTAATTAATGTCTTAAAGGTGTAATTTACGATAATGCACGATGAGGTCGAATTATTTTTTATCCGAAGCATTATATGGCCACACTGTTGAAAATAATACACAAGCATGAGTCGCCAAAACAAACTAGAAAAGGTAAATTGTTTTAAAATGGGGGTACCTGGAAAGTACAAAGAAGTCGCAGCCTCTTGCAGTCAATATGACATTCGTGATTCTGCGCGGATCGAAGTTTAGAAAAGTATATAAAGCAAAGTACTGATGCACAAACAATTCCTTTCAAGACCCTGAAAATTGACTTAACTAGTTTTGGCATGACCAACTATATCTTTGTGGGCGTTTGCACTTTAGCAAAGTTTGTCATTGCTAAGAAGTTAAATCATTCCTCGTCAAAGGCAATTGAGAACGCAGTCCATGAAATATTGACAGCTTATGGAATTCCACAAGTTACTTTAACTGACAAGTCTACAAATTCAAACTCAAAAGAATTAGACGATATCTTTAACGATTTAGAGTTCTACATAGACATTTGTCGGTAATGAACAGTAGAGGGAACGCAGGATATACCAACTGTTGACATTTATATTTCATACAGAAGCTAGTTGGGTAAGACAGATACCCACATCAGTAAGACACCAAAAGCTGCCTTGAGGACCCATAAAGAAGTTATATGAAGAAGCGAACGTAGTACATACATCGGTATTGGAAGAATTAGCAGATAAACGAAAATTAATTGGCAATGAAACGCTAAAAATTAATATTAAGATAGGCGACTGGGGCGGCAGAAGAAAAACGTCTTTCAACCATTCTGGAAGAAGAAATATTTGGTAAAGGAGTTTGGAAGTGTGATCACTTCAAAATCAGCTGCTGTTGTGCCAATGTCCACGCATCTTTACGTGACACTATTTTATCAAGTATAGCTTTATTTGCTTATTGATTTTAGAGACTCGTTTTTTCATCAAGTCTTGGTCCTTGACAATAGTCGTCAGCTTCTTGGTAACCGACATCATCGTGTAACTTTTGTTGCCACTTGCACTTCAATCATTTCTCGATAGTCCTTTTCGATACCAATTAGTTGTGTAACAAGCACGGGTTGATGCTGTAGGTCATGCTGTAGGCCGAGTGTTGACTGGAGCCATCATAATAATTAATACTTTAAACAGAAGTTGACTCGGGACACGAACTAGATCCAATGGATCAGGAAGCGGAAGATTTTTGGTTGGCGGAGTTTGGGTAATCGCCGGTGCAGGAAGTCTTAGTAGAAATTTTCGCTTTTCAAATGTTTTAAACCATTGTGAAATAAGAATTGGTTCCTCACTCCAAGACAGGGTTAATAAGGGTCCTAGGATGTAATGTACACCCAAAATCTCACGATATGATTAGTTTTCCGAATAATTACGCATCTTTTTGAGTATAACTCTCAGTTTAACTGGCGTTCTTAGCTTAGTTTTAATTTGTCCTGTAATCAGGATTATGCCCACCAGCCTTATCCACTATTACCCAATTCCTGTATTCTTTTACATACTTTGCTGTCGAATTGTGGCGGCATTTTGTACGAACTTTTTCGAAGGCGTAAACCTTGGTTGCGTTCGCTTACGGGCGCTATGGGATTTTGCAGATTCAAATAATCCGGCCGCAGCTCATTTTGGACTCAACTTGTTTTCAAAGCGCTTCGTTATCTTTTATTAATAGGAGATTGAATTATCTATTGAATCGTTTTTTAACCAGTGGAGACCCCGAAGGGATCTTTGTCCCTTAACAGACTTTTTGTTAAAATTGAAGCGACTTGCAAAATTTAACAGCCATTACCTCAGCGGTCGGACCTCTATTTCAATCCACATGTTGTCAGTGTTTTTCCTTTGTATCATTCTCGCTACAGATAAAACATAGCGGTCTTATCATATACAGAACATTTTTTATTGAATATACACTGGAGCTGTGTCAGGTTTTTTTGAAGAAATCTAACGCTTTACTAATTACAGCACTAAGGCTTTGGCGGTGGGAACTCGCTTTTGGCATAGAAAAAAAATGGTCTCACGTTGTAAACAATATTCTTTATTAAATAGTTAGTGAAGCAGTCTCCATTTTTTCAGAAATCCAACGGTTTTCCGATTACAACTCCAAGTCTTTTAACCCCAATAACTCAGATTTATTTTATTAATGTTCTTTGGGAATCCTTGCTGGCAAAGAAAAAAAATTACGTTCTTATATTGATTTTTAATATTTTTTATTTAATTTAAGGTGTAGCTGTTTAAATTAGAGAGACATCGTTCTAGCAAGAGAAAGCATTCCTATGACGCACGTCTGTCAAAACTACCCCTCCCCCCTATGCCAGGGAGCAACTGATCGGTTAACGGGACTTAGTGAGTCTGACAGAGTTTTTCCTTGTGGTTCAGAATCTGTTCCCAGACTATCCGAAATTATACGCGTCGTACAGTTAAACCCCCTAAAGTCAAGTATACCTCAGAGCATCCAATAAAAGTATCGAAAACGTACTCCGATTATTCGTTTTGAAGTTATGAACCTCGAAAGTCACATTGCCAAAATAGAACAAATTGTTTGACCGTCCCAAACATTAATTTCTATACAGCTGTTTCGAGTCAAATTTTTAATGAACATACTTTGGGACCTTGGCATGTTTTCTAAATCATAACAAATTGAAAGGTGAAACATTTTTGATTTGGTCACTTTTTGAAAATTTGTACATTAGAAATCCCATCTTCACGTGTTACGAATTCTGGGTCAGTCTTTGAGAAGAATTGAAGCTGTAGTCATGGCGCGTCGAATAAGCCCACCTTCGAGCCAATCAGAGATAGTGCCAGAAATCACATTTTTGTATTTCTAGCGGCTATACATGCCTGTTATTAAGCTAGGTACCCCGAAATTTCTGGACTTCTAGCCATATATTTGACCGAGAAAATATTATTTGAATGATATTTCAGGTGATAACCCGTTACATTCCGATTTTTCCATACTTTATCGGTAAGCAATATTAATATAATTTTACAACCGTTAAATATTCAGATGGCATAGCTTCCCTCGTTCAAATTTTCAACGGCAAATATTGCTCCGAAGAAGAGCGAGGGGACAAAGGTCCCTAAAAGGTCTCCACAGGATATTTCGCTCGGGGTCTCCACTAGTTAAGGAAGATTCTTAACAGGTCTCACGACCATTGATATTACACGTCGAAAACATTTTTAAATAAATTGTAATTTCGCATATCCACTTAGAGATTTGGATGCATACATATATATATATTTAGTTTGTTTTATATTTAGTTAGTACTTATATTTATTTATAACATGAAGCCCTCGTGCATGCATGACGACGGTGCAGGGTTCAGTGGCTCCGGTGGTGGGCGTGTATGTTTGACATAGCTTAAAGCAACCCAAATAGCAGTGTTGCAGATCAATACTGGGAAAATAACAGATTGTCATGCGAGTAAGTTTTTTGGTTTCCCCACTGCGTAGGTTGAATGTCTCAGATGTTTTCTTTGAGAAAACTAAAAGTCATCTAGGAGAACGGATGACTACAAGAGTTACTCCAGTCAGCTTACCCGATAAACAAAAGGTCGTGATCGATTTTATAGTGTATCTAGTCTAATAGAGAACGGTAGAAGTAATTAAATTACTAAATAAGTTCAGTAATATTGTCCACATTATGTTTACTGACTAAACGTTTTAGTATGTCTTGGCGTTTATTCACGTGCCTTCCGTAATGCTGATCCCATGGTCAAGGCCAGAAGACTGCACGAATGTGGCACTGGCCTAGCTGAGGATGAGCGGGTAATGTCTTATATCGACTATGGCCGCGACCCAATGGGGATAAAAGTTGAACCTTTAAATGATACGTTGATCGGGTGCATAGCTCGAGCTCGCCGTTACGCACGATCGAGAAAATATACGGACCGTACCAGAAGGTATTTTCAGCACAAACAAAAGTAAATACACGTTGCCACGTGGATGAATCAATAAATTTCCACTTTTAAGAAATGGTCGAGTCTATAACTCGGTAATGCGGGCCATATTTTGATCTGATCCCATATTGGAATATTTATACTATATAATCATATCTAGTTTCAACGGGCCTCCCAAAGAAATGAACCCCATTGCTTTGACATGCGGGCGGCTTTTTAAATGGGGTATCATCTTGCCCGCCGGACAAAGGAGCCAAAATGGTATAATGATGCTGAGACACTTGCTTCAATATTAATTGGTTCTCTAGAAAAATAAGTTTTCGGAGGACTTTGATCATATGTTGGATGGATTAGACTTGAACTTGTTAAAACTATTCAAATAAACAATCATTTGGATATTTAACTTTATTACAATTACATTCCAAATTGAACATGGCCAAAGTGCATGATGCTGTAATATGAAGCATGCTTCAACGCAAATAGCTAAATTGAAGTTTATTGTATTAGTTATTAACATACCATCTGTGTGTGATGAATGTAGCGTCTATTCTTGTAATATGTCATTCAACTGATTGAACAATAATTATGGTCTGATTATATTGTAATGAAAACGTTTCGTTTCAGCAATCGACGACCGTTACGATGAACGTTACGAGTAACGATTTTGCGTGTATGATTTGACCAGCAATAGACTGACTGGTAAATTCACCTTAGAATGTATCACCGTACCATCACTATTCATATTATCTGATAGCAATTCCCTACAAAGGTGGCGTAGTGTAGCATAAAGGATAATTTAGCACTGTATTCTGCAGTTATCCAAATTTTTTGGCGAAATCCAAATTTAAACTCTATTCGTGCTAGCTGAAGAAATATTTCCCAACCATCTTCACAGTGTTGCATTTGTGCAGCCCGGTCATCCTGCAGGTACTTGAGGAATATTTAAAGGTAAGTTTCTTTCCTAAATATAAATTTCATATATTTTTTGAAAATTCCTCGAATCTAGAAAACCCTTCCAGCGCCACTTTTGTATTTCCGACGTACACGACTGTGGCCACCCTTATAGAAATTATTGAATACGAAGTATTCCACCTTAACAGTCACGCAGCGGCACTTTAGTCGTCACACGCATGACACCACGATATATGAAAGATTTTACAGAAATTTTAGTACAGTTAGACTAATTAGGACCCTGGGAGATTATTTTTTCTTAAGCTATGGACTTCTAAAGTCATTGTTTCCCAAATAAACAAATTGAATTTGAGTCCGAAACAAAATGTGCGTCTCCATTTCCAGATTTCCTTTTATTTTGTTCTCATTTTTGTTATTATTCATAGTTCAGTCAGTTATAAAATAGTAAACAAATTGTATTTGAGCGAAGAATCTACAATTCGTCACTATTATTATTCA
>SCLF01067428.1:0-11585 GCA_004367975.1 Mesochordaeus erythrocephalus
TTATAGCTTAGGGTGTCTTAAAATCAGGACAGGCTTTTGATCTGAACTATGAAAAATAATCGTGAAAGTTCCATTTTAGGACTTGATCTTTAAGACGGTACCTTTCATTTCGAGACTGTAATCTAAACTGTGTATCTGCTTAACTCAACTGTTAAGGTAGACACGATGAATAAAAAAGAACTCAAAGCCTTGGTCGACAAGGCAAGAAAAAACATCAGATCCGAAGATGACATGGCCAAGGCCATAACGTTTATCCGTAAATCATTTTATGAAAAAGCATTAAACGCTGAACTCGTGGATCATCGCGGCATGTTATTTTTCTTCATCGGCTGTTGTGTTCTAGAATCGCTTTTAATTCTGGATCTTTACACGCATCAACACGTTGGTTGTACCAACTGACTGCTTCTAGCTCTTCCTCTAAAGAGGTAATAGCACAATGCGTATCACGTGTTTTGTCCGCTAATTGACTAATGGGCTCGTGGTAACCCTCATTTGACATGTCGTACTCTTATGTAAAGGAAAAAGACCTGTTTTTAACTTTAACTATTTTTGTCGTTTAATTCTACTAATATTTTGCCCATCGTTGATGTCAGTTGGATCAATTCATCTGGCTGAATAATATACGGCGGCATAATGTAAATCAGGTTTTTAAACGGCCTGATCCACACGCCTTGGTCAACAATAAACTTGGGTAACCAAGCCATCTTTTCCCGGATCACTTCGTGCAGCTCAATCACCCCTATCGCGCCTTTGACTCTGACTTCTTTGACGAGAACATGCGATTGATATGGTGTTAATTCTGCTAATAGTTGTTGTTCTATCTGTTTGACGTGGTTTTGCCAATCCGTAGTGAGTAACAGGTCAAGGCTTGCTGAGGCAACGCTGCAGGCTAAAGGATTGGCCATAAAGGTGGGGCCGTGCATTAAAACGCCATCATTATCAGCACTGATGCCTTTGGCAACTTTGTCATTACACAATGTGGCTGCTAAGCTCATGTAACCGCCTGTGAGTGCTTTACCTAGGCAAAGTATATCTGGGCAGATATCAGCTTGTTCGTAGGCAAATAAGGTTCCAGTTCGACCAAATCCAGTAGCAATTTCATCTAGAATTAATAACACATTGTGCTGATCGCAAAGCTGTCTGACTTGACGTAGATACTCTGGACAATAGACGCGCATACCACCAGCACCTTGCACTAATGGCTCTAGAATCACAGCGGCCAGCTCATGATGATGTGTTTCTATTAAGGTTCTAAACTCTACAATATCACTCTCTTGCCAATCTTCATCACGCTGGCAAATGGGGGCTGGTGCAAAAATCTGTTTTGCTAACACTTGTTCAAACAAATTATGCATGCCATTTTCGGGATCACTAACGGACATAGCCCCAAAGGTATCACCATGATAGCCATTTCGTAGTGTTAGGATTTTTTGCTTTTGCGTTTTATCTTGAGCAAACCAATATTGAATCGCCATTTTTATCGCGACTTCAACCGATACTGAACCAGAGTCTGCAAAGAAGACGTATTGCAACGGCTCAGCAGTCATATCGATGAGTTTTCGAGCCAGATCAACCGCTGGAACATGGGTCAAACCACCAAACATGACATGGGCCATGTCGTCGATTTGGTTTTTAGCGGCTTGATTTAATTGGGGATGACTATAACCATGAATGGCTGACCACCATGACGACATGCCATCGATGATCTGTCTGCCGTCACTGAGTGTGAGATAAACGCCTTGTGCTGATACCACTTCGTGGATCTGGCCGGGGTGTTTTACGCTACTATAGGGATGCCAAATATGTTGGGCATCAAAGCTGAGATTATCTAGATATTGCATAACAAGATCATAGCAGTGTTGGCATTACAATCGGAAATTTGACGCTTTTTTATTTAGTCAGGCTGAAACTTTCTCCACAACCGCATTCTGATACGGCATTGGGATTATTAAACTTGAAGCTTTGGTTTAAGCCATCTTTGACGTAATCAAGCTCAGTATCATCAATGATTTTCATGCTTTTTTGATCAATGACGACTTTAACATCATCACGTTCGATCACGATGTCATCGTCTGTCACGGTATCAGCATAATCCAATTCATATTTATAGCCAGAACAACCGCTTTCTGTGACACCCACGCGTAAACCGACACCAGATCCACGTTTACTTATCATGTCTCTAATTCGATTTGCAGCTGATTCTGTTACCGTGATCACGCTTTTTTTACCCCATTGCTTCAAATTTGATGACTTTATCGCCGTCATTATTATTTTTAATTTGGTGATTTTTAACCACTTGGTCTAATGTAATGCCACCTAAGTATAATCTTATTTGGTCACTCAAGCTCTGCCAGATTTCATGGCTTAGGCATTGTTCGCCATTCGGAGAGCAGTTGCCCTTTCCTTCACAGCGTGTTGCATCGACCTTTTCGTCGACAGCAGAAATCACATCTAAAACTGTCACTTCATCTGCTGAACGGCTCAAACGATAGCCTCCACCCGGACCACGTGAGCTACTGACCAGTCCTTGACGACGTAGATTGGCAAATAACTGCTCTAAGTACGATAAAGAAATACCTTGGCGATCAGAAATATCCGCTAATGTAATAGGCCTAATACCGTAATTTAGACTTAAATCTAGCATTGCGGTGACAGCATAACGGCCTTTGGTTGTCAGTCTCATCGAAATACCCTTATAATTTATGGTGTTTTGTTATTGTAATCTGAATTTTCACATACCCAACTATTTTAGTCAACCTTTCTAGTTGACTGTTTTTTATCAGCTTCTTCTTCCAAATCACAATCAGCTAAATCTGAAATTTCGGTATTCGGTAACTCCCCGCCAAGCTCGTGAATAGTCTGGCACATGGTATCAACACGCTTGTCCATCGCCTGGATATGATCTATTAATCCATGAATGGCCGTGGCAACCGGATCCAGTGTTTCACTTGATGTACCATAAGCATCAAAGCCAACAGATTGTGCTAATTTTTGCTGTTTCTTTTGATCCTCGGTTTGCGCACTTGCCACAACACGTGCGGGAATCCCAATGACTGTTTGATCAACAAGTACATCTTTAACCACGACAGCATTTGAACCAACTCGAGCGCCGTCTTCTAATGTAATCGGTCCTAGCACCTTTGCCCCTGCACCCACAACGACATTATTACCCAATGTTGGATGACGTTTGCCCTCTTTCCATGATGTGCCGCCTAATGTCACACCGTGATACAGCGTGCAATCATCTCCGATCTCGGTCGTTTCACCAATAACAACACCCATGCCATGGTCAATGAAAAACCGACGTCCAATTATGGCAGCAGGATGAATCTCAACTCCTGTTAACCAGCGACTAAAGGCTGATAACATTCTCGCTAACCACTTTAGATTACGTCGCCATAGAGCATGGCTAAGCCGGTGCCATTGCATTGCTTGGACGCCGGGATAGGTCGTAATGATTTCAAAAGTCGTTCTCGCGGCAGGATCACGTTCAAAAACGCAGCGTATATCTTCTTTGAAATGTTGCCAAGTGTTGACTCGCTCACTCATGACCTTTCCCCTTTATTGTTTTCTGCTGCACGCAGAATTCCATGTAAAATTTGTAATTCATTTCTGTCGAGATCAGCTCGATTAAATAAGCGTTTTAGTCGACGCATTAGATTTTTCGGATTAGCAGGGTCTAAAAAACCAATTTCTATCAAGCTTTGTTCAAAATGTTGATATAGGTGGTCTAGATCTTTGGCATAAATCGCTTCCCTGTCTTCACCTATACGCCCTATCTTTATACTTGGGTCAAAGGTCATCTTTAATTCATAGGCAAAGACTTGCACTGCTGCCGCCAGATTTAATGAACTATAGTCCGGGTTAGCAGGAATATTAATCAAATGATGGCAACGGTCCAGTTCTTCATTCGATAAACCTGAATGTTCTCGACCAAATAATATCGCTGTTTGTGTGTCATCTCGCTGCTGTTGAATTTGTTCAACTGCTTGTCTTGGATCAACAACAGGTACCGGCAGATGACGCAGTCGTGCACTCATACCAAGAACTTGGTGGCAACCCGTTAATGCTGAGGCTAAATTATTATGTACGACGGCATTTGCGAGGACATCATCTGCGCCTGATGCACGCGCTGTCGCTTCTGCACTGGGGTAATGTAATGGCTCAACCAAATGTAATTTTGTTAAGCCCATTGTTTTCATAGCCCGTGCTGCAGCACCGATATTACCGGGATGTGTCGTGCCCACCAGCACAAAGCGAATATTATCTAATGCGTTCATCGTGTTTTCCGAGTAATAAACATGGCATCACCGTAACTAAAGAAACGATATTGCTGTTTAATGGCATGTTGGTAAGCATGCAAAATGGCATCTCTACCGGCAAATGCTGATACCAACATTAATAAAGTTGATTCTGATAAATGAAAGTTAGTTATCATCGCATCAACCTGCTTAAAGTCATAGCCCGGATAAATAAAAATATCCGTTTCACCTTTAAAGGGTGTCATTTGACCCGATTTCGATGCACTTTCTAATGCTCTGACACTGGTTGTCCCAACAGCAATGACGCGTCCCCCTTTCGCCTGAGTATCCCTCAGCTGCTGGCATACTTGTTCTGATACTTCAATGCGTTCTGAATGCATTTGATGTGTTTGTATATTATCCACGCGGACAGGCTGAAATGTACCCGCGCCTACATGCAATGTCACCTCGGCCGTTTCAATCCCTAGGTCTGCTAGCTTATCCAACATCGCTTGGTCAAAATGTAAGCCAGCTGTGGGGGCTGCGACAGCGCCTGTGTGCTGAGCATAGACTGTCTGATAACGTTCGGCATCACTCTGTGCCACCTCTCTCTCTATATAAGGTGGTAAAGGTAGACGTCCAAATTGTTCTAGTAAGCTTGTGACTGATTCCCTATGATGGAAAACCAATTCAAACAAAGCTTCTTGCCGCCCGAGGACTTCGGCATTTAATTTGTCTTCTAGGATTAAGTGTCGACCAGCACCGGGTGATTTACTGCTGCGAACATGGGCCAATACACTATGCTCATCTAACACTCGTTCAACAAGCACTTCCACTTTGCCACCACTGTCCTTATGGCCTAATAAGCGTGCTGGAATGACTTTGGTATTATTAAAAACCAATAAGTCATTTGGTTTTAATAACGACATTAGGTCAGTAAATTGTCGATCTTGTACTATACCGGTATCGCCATCGAGCGACAGCAATCGACTTGCCGTTCTCTCTGGCATCGGAAATTGGGCAATTAGGTCAGTAGGACAATCAAATTTAAAATCAGTTAATTTCATCCAAGGATCATAACAAACTGACTTATTTTTTCACTGTTTTACGGCTATTGTTATTTTTTGATAAAAGTCTAAAAGTCACCTAGGCTATGGCTTTCCATAAAATAAGGCTTCCCTAAAGGGTTTTCAATCGCTATAATCCCTAGCTTGAATATGCCGGGGTGGCGGAACTGGTAGACGCGCTGGATTCAAAATCCAGTTTCTTCGGAAGTGTCGGTTCGATTCCGACCCTCGGTACCAAATTAATTATAAAATCAGCAGCTTAGGACGATAAGTTTCGATTTTATGTTTTCCCGTTGGAATTAGGCTTATTAGAGTAAAGTCGCTTTTACCCTACATACACCTGTTATCTCATGGTGCGGCTATCCCAACACTTGCCACCTCAGCATAATGATCAAATTGATACCCACCCAAGATCTAAACTAATCTGACGTTGATCGCCTCTAGTAGCTTTCGACCCTTATACTCCATATCAGCGTCAACTTGCTGCTAGGAGTGGTCAAGCTTCTACCATCTTCTTAGATAAAGTTTCAGCTCTCCGGCACCGATAGCAGTCCAATGTTTCGTAATACCGAATGATTTCAACAGAACAGCCACCCTTTGATGCAAGCTCACCTATACGCATATACTTGATTCTATAGTTACTTCAGGATTTATTCTATCCTTTGTAACTTATATTTCGGCAATGGCACCGTAGCTTGCTGGGCATCGTTGGACCAACTCTGATCTTGTTATCGTTGTATCCATTCTTTCCGTACGCATGGAATACTTATGTAACCTATTTAGGTTTGGCTATTATGGTAATTGTTTCTATTTGGGATCTGCTGTATCCAGCAAATAAAATCTATGATGTCTCTGTGGAGGTTAAATCATGAGCGAACATTCAAAGTCAGAGGTCTCTGTAATTTCGGAATCAACAATCACCTGCCCCAAATGCGGGCATGCTGAAAATGAAGTTATGCCGTCCGATGCTTGTCAATTTTTTTATGAATGTAAATCGTGTGGTGTGTTGTTAAGACCTAATCAAGGAGACTGCTGCGTTTACTGTTCTTTTGGATCGGTTGCTTGCCCACCAACACAAGCAGAAGATCATGGTAAGTCTGGTTCAAATGACTGCTGTAACTGACCAGAACCGTAACGGGATGTGTCAAATATTGAGAAACTTTCTTCCTGAAGTTTAATATCTTGACTGTCCACTGGAGCTATTTGTTATGCTTGTTACTACAATTTATAAGCAGCAGCCCTTTCCCTCAGTAAATACACCTATATATTTAATTTCGCCTGAAAGACGTTTTATAAAATACTCTGAATCTTCTTTGAACACAGCCATGCGGTATGGGCATTTACAAAAGTGAATGCTCTTGTCTTTATGATTAAATGATACTGTTTGGTCTATTGATTTTTCAGCTAAACAGGCTGGACATTCAATAAGATTTTTAGTTTCTTCTAGCAAATCTTCAGGCGATTTATCAGACAGCTCAGCGCAGCCATCGCAACAGAATGAATACTCTATCCCATGATACTTTCTGTAATGGCTTCCTGTCGTGTTTGGTAAGGTCGATAGTTCACACGCTCTGACTTTAAACTTCGAAAGAACCGTTCAGTCACGGCATTATCCAAGCAGTTACCTTTCCGTAAGGCACGGGTTGTTAATTCACTCTTTGGTTTATCTGAAAAAGCCCAACTAATAATTTTCCGTGAGAACAGTTCGACAACGATGGCTAAATACAACCAACCTTGTCCTGTTCGAATATAGGTAATGTCACCCGCCCAATGGGTATTAGGCTGCCTGCCTATTCAGGCTATGAATAGCAACAGCTGAAGGCTTGCCATCAACAGGATAACGATGCTGCTTGGGTTGTTTAGCGAATAAGTTAAGTTGCTTCATCAGTCGGCGTACTTTAAATCGTCCAATCTTGTACCCCATTTCATTGAGTTCAATTTGCATTCTACGTGTTCCATACCTAGCATCCATTTGATGATAAATCGTTTTCATTGCTGCTCGCAATCTTATCTCAGCAGAATTAATCACTTTAGCTTGTCTACTAGGGTAATAAACACTACGCGAGAGTGATAAACCTCGACAGATCTCCGTTACCTAAAAGCCTGCCTTCTTCAACTGCCCAGCTACTTGGATGCGCTGTCCATTTCCATGGCGAAGAAGGCCAATGCTTTTTTTAACAGTTCTTTTTCCCGTTTTAATCGTTTAACCTGAGCTTCTAGTTCTTGAATATGTTTTTGTTCTGCTGTAATCGCTGCTTCTTTGGGCGTAATCCCTTCATCTCATTGCGATATTGTCTAAGCTATTTTTGTAAAGAAGACAGTCCTACATTGCTTGTGCAGCTTCTTTGACTTGGTAGCCGTGCTTTATGACTCATTCTGCACATTCACGTTTATATTCACTCGTACAAGTCCGTCTTGAACTCATTTGTAACCTCATTAGTATCGATAATACTATCTACTTGGTGCCTTGAATCATTAAACCATTACGATAAGTGATTTAGGCCATATCTTCAATATAAGCTAAGAAAACACCCGAACTCTTTCGCACCGATTGTCGGTACGAAGCGTAATTTGGTGCAGCTAATTTTCATTCAGACTCGATATTTGCCCTTTTGTCGACCAAAAGGGCTCGCCAAACCGCTCTATAACTGGTATCTTTTAGTCATTATTTTGTCATATTTGTATAAGAAGCCTTTTCATGAAAAAATAGAGCAATTAATTCTTGAGCAGTTTATTACGAATTTCTATTCATTGGCTGTCCTTTGTCATTTATGGCTTACCGAGCTCTTAAAGTCTTGGCGTGTTCTACATCTAAGAATTAAACGCGATTGCCTGACCCGCTAAAACTAAACTTTAAAATTTATACTGAGAAGCTGTTAAATCTGTGTGTCTTAATGTTGAAAATTTCACTGTTCTCTCCCGCTTTCGTTTTCTATCGAAAACTCAGCAATGTGTCATCAATATTGTTCAGATGAGTGTAACCACTTCTTTTATTAATCCATTTAATTAGATATAACTAGGGGTATTTTAAATGAGCTATCAATATATTCGCTTTTTTGCTGATGTTGGTATTGACGATGTCGATATTGTCGGTGGTAAAAACGCGTCTTTGGGTGAAATGTACAGCGAGCTGAGTCGTGAAGGGGTTAATGTTCCTAATGGCTTTGCAACAACAGCTAGTGCTTATCGCGAATTTCTCCAACATAATAATCTGGTCGGCCCAATTACAGCCGCATTGGATTCGTTAGATGTTGGGGATACCAAGGCTTTAGCAAAAACAGGGGAACATATCCGTACCTTAATCAATCAAAGTGCGATGCCTGAAGCTATTGTTAGTGAAATTGAACAAGCTTATAGCCAGCTAGAAACTGAATACGGCCGTAATGTTGATGTTGCTGTACGTAGCTCTGCTACTGCTGAAGACTTACCCGATGCCTCTTTCGCAGGTCAACAAGAGTCGCACCTTAATATCACGGGCACAGCACAATTAATTAATAGCTGCCGCCAGATTTTTGCTTCACTCTTCACCAATCGCGCTATTTCTTATCGCGTTCATCAGGGCTTTGACCATATGAGCGTTGCATTAGCTATCGCTGTGCAGAAAATGGTTCGTTCTGATAAAGCTTCTTCAGGTGTGATGTTCTCAATTGATACCGAAAGTGGCTTCCGTGACATTGTCTTTATTACTGGCGCCTATGGTTTAGGTGAAAATGTTGTTCAAGGTGCCGTTAATCCTGATGAGTTTTACGTGTTCAAGCCAACATTAGGCACAAAATATCAGCCCATTATTAAACACAATCTAGGTAGTAAAGCTTTAAGAATGATTTACGCTGAAAATGATTCGGTTGTAGGCGATACGGGTGCGGTAATCAATGAAACTGTTTCGACTGAGATGCAGGAACAATTCTGTATTAATGATGATGAAGTCCTTGAATTGGCCAAGACAGCCGTCATTATCGAAAAACATTATTCGAAAAAAGCGGGTCGCCCTATGCCAATGGATATTGAGTGGGCTAAGGATGGCGACAGTGGTGAATTATTTGTTGTGCAAGCTCGTCCTGAAACAGTTGAGTCTGGTAAGTCTTTACAAGCACTAGAAAACCATATCCTCGAGGCAAAAGGTAAAGTTATTATCGAGGGTAAAAGCGTGGGCAGTAAAGTTGCCAGCGGTAAAGCACGCGTCATTCTTAAAACAAGTCAAATGGCAGACTTAAAGCCGGGCGAAATATTAGTTACAGATATTACGGATCCTGATTGGGAACCCGTCATGAAAATTGCGGGCGCTATTATCACCAACCGGGGTGGCCGGACTTGTCATGCTGCCATTATTGCCCGTGAACTTGGTATTGCTGCAATTGTCAGTACCAATACTGCCACTAAGGTTATCAAGACGGGGGATATTGTTACGGTCAGTTGTGCTGAAGGTGACACGGGTACTGTTTACCAAGGTGCGCTACCACATCATGTCCAAAAGATTGATATTTCAACTATACCGATTCCTAAAGATACAGGCATCATGCTTAACTTAGCCAATCCTGAAATCGCATTTAAGACCAGCAATCTACCCAATTCTGGTGTCGGTTTAGCCCGGATGGAATTCATTATTAATAATAGTATAGGTGTACATCCTAATGCTCTAATTGATTATGATGATCTTACTAAAGCGCTACAAAAGAAAATTGCGCCAAGAATGGCTGGTTATCCTAACCCTATTTCGTTCTATGTTCATAAATTAGCTGAAGGCATTGCCACTATCGCTTCAGCGTTTTACCCTAAACCGGTTATTGTTCGCTTAAGTGATTTCAAGTCAAATGAGTATGCTAATTTAATTGGAGGTCCTCTCTACGAACCTGAAGAAGAGAACCCAATGCTTGGTTTCCGTGGTGCCACGCGTTATTTAAGTGAATCCTTCTGTGAAGCATTCGCCTTGGAATGTAATGCGCTACGCATTGCACGCACGACAATGGGCTTAGATAATATTACGGTTATGATTCCGTTTGCTCGTACTGTTTCTGAAACAAAAAAAGTAATTGATTTAATGGCATCACATGGCTTAGTTCGAGGTAAAAGAGGCCTTAAAATTTACCTTATGTGTGAACTTCCTGCTAATGTCATGTTGGCTGACCAATTCCTTGAGCTTGTTGATGGCTTCTCCATTGGTTCTAATGACCTCACACAACTCACGCTTGGTGCAGATAGAGATTCTAGCCTACTCGGGCACTATGATGAGCGTAATGAGGCCGTTCTTAAAATGATAGAAATTGCCATTACTGCATGTAAAAAAGCAGGGAAATATGTTGGTATTTGTGGACAAGCACCATCAGATTTCCCTGAGATCACTCAGTTCTTAGTTGAACAAGGCGTCAGTACTGTCTCTGTTAACCCTGATAGCGTTGTTGAAATGGCACATGTCATTGCTGGAATGGAAAGTAAACAGACTTAAACGAATACCGTACAAGTTTCTATTGTAAACAAAAAAGCCGTGAGATTAATCATGGCTTTTTTGTTTGTCCGTGTCATTTTTTTAGCTAAATCGTTTACGAAAATCCATAAAATCAAACACAAATGGTCACCGTGCTGTTGATAATAACCTCTTTGTTTTATGCTAGCTGTTTAGACTTTTACGTAGACCTAAAAGCCCCGTTAACGCAGGTGAAAATAACCATCATGCTGCTGGTACCGGAACTTGAGACACTATTACTACACGAATCCAATCGTCGGGCTCTAACACAAACATATTTAATTAAATATCTTACCTATTACTGAATAGCTCTCAGATCCTTCAAGACATGCGGCATCAAAGGTCAGCGCTTGAACAATGGTAAAATAGTTATTGAAAGCTACCAATTGCGGATTACTGTTTTCTATCATTTCCCCAGAATAATCTAACATCACACCGATAATATTTCCATCGTGGCACTACAAGGAACGATGCGATAGCGAGTAAGTCGTGCGAGCCGCCTAGTAGGCGTTGGTCATGACAGCCTCATTCGTCGCGTAGCGAAGACTAGGGCAGTCATGACATCCTCACTCCGTCAGTCGCTTGAGAGCCGAGGCGTAGCGAGGTGACGAGGACGTCTGGTGATCATGGTCGTCGTCGAACGGAGTGGCATTAAACCAGGGATGGATTAATTCTTTATCGAGTACGACGATACGCTGGATTTGCTTGCTCTAAACTGGCGTAGCCAAGAACTGGTCTCCCTTCTATTTTTTAAGCTTCTACACACGCGTTCCATCGGCGCATTGTCCCCACAATGACCTCGCCTGCTCATGCTCT
>SCLF01067539.1:0-11585 GCA_004367975.1 Mesochordaeus erythrocephalus
GTACACATTTTCAAAAAGTGACAAAATCACGAATTTTTCACTTTTCGATTTTATTATGATTTATAAAACATGCCAAGATCCCAAAGTATATTCACTAGAAATTTGACTCGAAACAACTGCATTAAAACTATATTTCAGGGCGGTCAAAATCAACTAAATTCGACTCATTTTTGTCTTCAGAGGGGGTCAACTGTAAAATGAGGACAACTATGGACATTCTCGAACCAGATTCGGAACCGAAAGACTAGCTAAGACTAGTTAGCGTGTAGTCTGCAACTTTTAGGGGGGGTGGAGGGTTCACCTCTGGACATATGTGTGAAACCGGACATTACTGTTCTTAATTATTTACTGGTCTTTTATATTTTAGACCTAATTTCACGTCCGCTCTGTATGTTTATTATCATTAATATGAAATTACCCTAATCATTTGTTTCTCCATTTTTTTAAAAATAGTTTTCGACTAGTAGGCGTCTCGGGCAACAATTGTGGGTGATTCACGATTCAAAATCAAAAATTAATGGTTTTTAGCTGTCACTTCTGTCGGTACTTCGGGTGTAAAAATTGCCATGACAGGCGACTTCCACGCGCCTATTTTCGGTCTAAAAAACAGGTGCATCCAAATATTTGTAAACGCAATCTTTATTAATAATTTGTTAAACTACGTATATAATTATTTACACCCCCCCTACTGTTGCTTGAAAAGTAAGTCGGATCAACTAATACGACACGACTTCACATTCAAAAAATAGACACAATTGACTTTGACCCCCCTTAATATTGGGCTTTTTTGCAGCAGTTTTGAGTCAAATGTTTACTGAACATTCGATGGGCGATCAAAGTTTTACATAACCCAAAGTGCGTACAATTGTTGCTGCTAAAGTCATGGCAATTTAAAATTTCACAGTATTTTACTTTTTAAAATTGCCATAAATTGAGCAGCTTCAATTCTTCTCAAACGACCGACCCCGAATTCTACTGGCCAAATTTCCAGAAAGTGATAACATCACGAATTTTTCACTGCTGTAGAAATGCGGCCACGGTCCTAACGAATGTTCAGTAAAAATGTGACTCAAAACAGCCGCAAAAATACATAATGTTAGGGGGGGGTCAAGGTCAATTGTGTCTAGTTTGGAAATGTGACTTTCAAGGTCCATAGCTTTAAAGGAAATAATCGCAGTATGTTTTCGATACTTGTATTGGATCCCCAGTGGCCTAATTAATCTACGATTTAGTTCGGTGAGCTGCCATGCCCCATGAGCTAAAATTAACGTTTTACCAAAAAAGGTCTCTTTTAGCAGTTTTTGGGTGTTAGCTGTATGAAGGAGTATTATTTTGGACATTCTGAGAACAGATTCGGAACCGCAAGAAAAAGCTCTATCGGACTGCTAAGTATCGCTAATAATTTGTTTGAGCTTTGAAGGTATGGGGTTATTCACCAGGCAATCACAATCTGACATCAGTCTATCAGATATGTCATGTGGTACCTTCATTCAAACACTTAGGAAACCATTAACGAATTAGACAGACGGAAATTCCGCCTACGATCAGAAACTTTTCGCGATACCACTGTAACTAATGAATTTACTCGCCAAAACTAAATTGGACGCAGACTAAACCACAATCCCGCCAATGTGATTCGTAAACGATCAAATCATGTTTATGAGCGATAACGTGGCGATGACGGGCCTATTTTCGTTGGTGATAAAAATTTCGGCGGAAATTTTCGATTTTTTCGATTTAACTACGTCGAAATTCCGCGTTGATCGTTACCCTAAAATAAGCGCAATCAAACTCCTTCACAAAAATAGATAATCACTTGATAATTTCGGTATTTCAGTGGTGTATCCCATAAATTTTTGAGGGTCCGAAAAACCAAGACAATCGCCAAATAGCAGAAGAAAACCGGGACACTGATACGAAGGTAATATATATATAGGTGGAATATTATGATTTGGGTTAATAATTTATTCGTTTCACCTAAAAATATAATTTCGGGACGTTGGTTATTATTTTCGGAGAAACGACTTAAACATTCGAGAACAAGAATGTTTGGTTCGAAGAGAATAAAATTGGCTCTAATAGATTTAAATGGAACCTGTCACATTGGGAATTCTATCGTTTGTCGATCGAACTTGGCGATCAAAAAATTGCTTCAATCTGGTGTAAATGTTCGTTATGTATAGGGAATAATCATGGGCAGTACTCCCCCCTTATTTTTTTTTGTTTTAGATTAGTTTCAGAGCGGAAGTATCACCAAAAAATATTGCTTAACTCGTGCGTTGATTTAAGTTTTACCGTGAATGCCCCACAGTACTCCCTTAAATTTGTTGCTGATTTTGTTTTTAGTTTTAGACCGGAAGTGTCGGAAATACAAAAAATATTGCTTAACTCGTGCGTTGATTTACGTTTACAGTGTATGCCCCACAGTACTCCCACACATTTATTGTTGATTTTTTTCACTTTTAGACCGAAAGTATCACGGGAATTTTTCAGCGAGCTCATTATTATACCCTTAGTTATGTTACTAATACAACAAAGGAATCAACATATTCAATTACGAAGCGATGTCAATCTCTAGACTTGTGGGACGATAGAATTTCTATTCATACTTGTATAAATGCTACTGTTAATTATTTAACTCAGGAAAATGATTTCAATCAAAGTGCGCCTTTATCTTTGTACTCCCTTTGTCACAAATTTAACTATCAGAGCAGGGTTGAAATAAGAAACGGGAAAGTCTAGTAAATGAGTTTCGTCCGTGCATCTCGTCTAGTACATTACAACTTATTTACTAGACTTGCTCGTTTCTTCGAATTCGAAAAAATCGGAGAAAAATGGATAGCGTTCGAATTTACCTATTTATTATTGTATTTAACCTTGAAGGACCACGATCTTTACAACTGAATAGAATATCCCTTTTAACGGATGTACATTTATGATTTTTGGTCGTTTTCGTGACGGTTCCTAAACTGAATAATCTAGAAATAGCCATATTATGGTTCACTTTCATATCTTTTTGATCGCTTTTCCATAGATATAGGGCTATCACAAATATAATGGAAATGTCAATCAAAAATATATTTTTTAACCCTAGATTATTCAATTCAGTGATCGACACGAAAATCACCAAAAATGCTAAATATACATCCATTATAGCTGCATTTTGTTCAGTTGTAAAGATCGTGGTCCTTCAGAGTTAAATACCACGATAACTTTGTTCAGTTGATCAGAACAAAAATACTGAATTTTTGGATTAAATTAATAATTAAATATTATAATTAAAACCAGAAATAATCATTATTAAGCGCAATTTTAAACGACCTTTTCTATTAATCGAAGATGACACAAAAAAAGATTTTCGAAATTTCAATTTGGGTGAGGGTGACTACGACAGTGTTGTTGTTGGTTATTCTCCAACTTATTTAAATTATGAGAACATGAACAAAGCTTATCAACTGCTTATGGAACAAAAGGTTGAACTTATTGCAATGCATAAAGGTAATTATAAATAGGAGCAGTTGGAAAAAACTCTGCAAATTAAAGATACATATTACATTTTGATTAAAAGTGAAATATTAAAAAAAATTATAACATCACTGGAACAGGGCTGGCAAAAAGCGCCCTCCACCCGGTGGCCAGGTAGCAGCAGATAGACTAACGACATTTTGCGGTTCTCTCGGTTGGAGTCGAATTTTTAGTGAATATATTTTGGGATCGTCGAATTTGGCTACAATTAGGTCACGTGTAACGAATTTGGAGTCGGTTCTTTCAGAAGAATTGAAGCTGGAGTCATGACGTGTCGGATAAGCTCACTTTCGAGCCCATAGGACATACTTCCCGAAATCACATTTTTGTATTCTAATGGCCATACAATTTCACAATATTCACGATTTAGATCGGTCAGCCGCCATGCCCCCAGGGGTTAAAATTAATGCTAAAAAGGGCTTTTTCACGTTCTGTCTTTAGGGGGGTTAACTGTACGACGCCGTATACTTTTGCATATTCTGGTGACAGATTCGGAACCGCAATGAAAATCTCTATCAGAGTCAGTAAGTCTCGTTAGGCTATCAGTTCCTCCCTGGCAGCCGTGTGGAATCGCTGATATTTTAAGGTCAAAAAATGCAAACTGAGCACGGTATCTCACTAGGACCTGGTCCATTTATCGAAATGCTTGAATCCTCCGCAGGAGTTAAAGCTACAGTTATCGGAAAACCAAACGAAATCTTTTTCAAAACTAGTCTGGGCTCTGTTGATTCAACGGATGCAGTAATGATTGGAGATGATTTCAACGATGATGTTTCTGGTGCTGAAGCAGCTGGTATCGCTGGAATTCTTGTGAAGACTGGAAAATATCGGTTAGGGGATGAAGAATGCGTCGAAAACTCATTCGAGAATATTTATGCTGCTATTGACGCTATTATTGAACACAACTGTACTATTTATCCAATAATTTGCAGTCTTCTTCAGACATGGATATAGGTGGATTACAAGATGCAGCCAAATCTAGAAGAGAGCGATTAATGAACGCAAGAGCTAAAGTATGATCATTTTGGGGTTTTATTTTGATAATAATGCAGACATCACATTTATTGGGTATAACCCACGCAAATAAACCACGCAAATGGGACGTACAGCACTCGCCTACCACAAAGATAGGGGCGCAAGATATTGACCAATATTATCAATTATTGTTTGTACGATAAAGTAATTCTAACCCTTATAAGTAGCTTATTCGGCGTGTCATGACTCAAGCTTCAATTCTTGTCAGAGGACCGACCCCGAATTATTAACACGTGATCCGTTATACGCCAAAAACTGGACCGAAAAAGGTACAAAGTGACAAAAAGTGACAAAATCAAGAATTTTTCACCTTTCGATTTTATTATGATTTAGAACACATGTCAAGATTGCAAAGTATGTTCACTAAAAATTCGACTCGAAACAACTGTGTTAAAACTATATTTCAGGACGGTCAAAGTCAACTATATTCGACTCATTTTTGTTTTTAGTGGAGGTTAACTGTACGAAGTACTATAAATTTGTGCATTTTGAAAATAGATTCGGAACCGCTATCAGACCCACTAAGTCCCGTTAACTGACCTCTTGCTCTCTAGACTCGCGGGAGGAGGTGCCGCTCTAGACACTAGTGTATAACACATGTATCAAAATTGCCCCCTAGGGGTCTAGTCCGCAACTGATGGGTCAACGAGACTTAGCGAGTCTCGGTTCCGAATCTGTTTTCAGAATCTCCAAAATTATATTCCATCGTACAGTTAACCCCCTCTAAAGACAAAACGTTAGTCGAATATAGCTGACTTTGACCGCCCTGAAATATAGTCTTAACGTACTTGTTTCGAGTGGAATTTTTAGTGAACATACTTTGCGATCTTGGCATGTTTCCTAAATCATAATCACGAAAAGTGAAAAATTCGTGATTTTGTCACTTTTTGAAAATTTGTACCTTTTTGTCCTATAATTGGGTCACGTGTTAAGGATCTGGGGTCGGTCCTTTGAGAAGAATTAAAGCTTGAGTCATGACTCGTCGAATAAGCCCACTTCATAGCCAATCCGACAAATTTCACGAAATCACATTTTTGACTTAACCAGTGGAGACCGCGAGCGAAATATAAAATGTCGTGACCACTTAGGGACCTTCGTCCCTACGCTCTTCTTTTCCATCTCAATTCAAAATGGAGCAATATTTCCCGTTGAAAATTTGAACGAGGGAAGCTGTGCTATCTGGCTACTTAACGGTGTTCAAATTATATTGATATTGCTTACCGATAAAGTATCAAACATCGGAATGTAACGGGTTAGAACGCGAAATTTCATTCAAATAATATTTTCTCGATCAAATAATATGCTTAAAAATCCAAAAAATTCAGCGTACTGTTTTATCTCTCTCCAATCTTTCTGTTATATAAATTTAACATTTCAATCAATATTTATCGGTTTATAGTTCTCCGATATTGAGAAAATCTTCACATTAAGCTCATTAGGATAGAAGCCTTTATAGAGAAAGACGAATTACATGCAAGTGAATTAATGTATTAGATATAACATCATTACGAAACAAAAGGGACGTTTTTGGAGAACATTTTTACAGTTTCACTGTACATTCACTGACGAATACGTAAGTGCACTAAAAGAACGATTTTTTTCTATGCCATCAAGGATATTTAAAGAACAATAATGAAATGAATCTGAGTTATTGGGGGTATGGACCGGGAGTTATGGTCTGAAAACTGCTTCACTAAATATTTAATAAAAATTGTTGTTTACAACGTGAGACTATTATTTTTTTTTTGTATGCCAACACGGATGCCCAGAGAAAAATAATACATTAAAAGCGAGTTCCTGCCGTCAAAACTCTTAGTGCTGTAATTAGTAAACCGTTTGATTTCTTCAAACAAAAACCCGACACTGCGATGATAAGACCGCCATGTTTTGTATGTAAGGAGAATGATACAAATGCAAAAGACTGACAAAATTGGGATTGAAATAGAGGTCCGACCGCTGAGTTAAATTTTTCAAGTCGCTTCAATATTCCCTTAAAATTTGAAGCAGATCCATCCTTTCGTTCTCGAGATTTTTGCGAAAGAAGAGCGTTTTCAACGTGTTAAGGGACAAAGGTCCCTTCGTGGTCTCCATTTGTTAAATTCGCCCACCCCACATAACGGGCTTCACGATCAAAGTTTTACATTACGAAAAGTGCGTACAATTGATTCTTCTCAAGTTATGGTAACAAAGGCGTGTCATTTCGGATATTCTGAAAACAGATTCGGAACCGCAAGGAAAAACTCTATTAGACTCAATAAATCTCGTTAACCTATCAGTTGCTGACTAGACCCCCTAGGAGGGGCAGTTTTGATACATGTGTATAAGAATAATAATTGTCCCATTATATTATTGGAATATACAAATTATATATCTATTTTCGAGATACGCTGAAATATGAAGACCCGGACTCGAATCAGTAATTCAATGTCAAACTTTCCAATGAAGCTGAAGTAATTTCAATCTGCTTTTGAAGGTTCCTGTGTCCTGTTTTTTTGCGATGAAAATAATGATTTTAACCTCAGCAGATCGAAATTATTTCAGCTTCATTGGAAAGTTTGACATTGAATTACTGATTCGAGTCCGGGTCTTCATATTTCAGCGTATCTCGAAAAAGTGGGTCAAATTGAATTAATAATTCTAAATTCATAAAAATAATCGGAATTTTCGACGAAATGAAACAAAAAATCGGGATGTATTCGAGCCTGAGTAGTATGTGCGAGTTATATGCAATAAAATGTCAGTAACCCTATCAAGTGTTGTCTATATACAATGGGAAGCTAAACGTTCACCTTTCTAATGGGCAAACTTAGATTAAAAATTATTCATGGTTGTTCCCGTTAGACGGATCGAGAAAAAAAAATACGACTGCCAATTTTAACGTTCTCATTGTATAGTAAACATTACTATCATAAATATGCCGAAATCAATATTCGTACTGCATATTAACTCCCACGGTTTTTTGAGTTCATCCTCTATTTATTTCTCAATTTTTTGATTCATCGAAAACCAAATTCGGAGGCTTGGTTGCTATTCGGTGAGCTATCTCGAGTTCAACTGGGTCCAGACACCTATTCACCGAATAGCAACCAAGCCTCCGATTTTTTGTGTTCGGTGTATCAAAACAAAATAGTTCATGTCCAAATTTGGACACAAAAAACCGTGAGAGTTAAACGAAAGTTTTTTTAAATATATTAAAAACATTATTTAGCGGAAAGGTGGTAATGATACGGAAGAAAAACTAGAAGAACCCATGTTAAAATTAAGAAATTATCGCCCTCTTGATGATCAAATTTATCGTTCCGAAGTTGACCAAGCGAAAGTTTTCGGTGTCGACGATCAGGTAGAAGGGTTGGAATCGGATGCTAGAGCCGAAGCTCCGGGAACTGAAACAAACGAATTAGGACAGATCTAGATATATTAACTCTTGTGCACAATTGCCACAATTGTGGCAAACCCGATCTGTGGCAAACCCAATTTTGTAGCGATTGAAGTCACTTTGGTGTCTTTCATTTATGTTAAAATTCAATAACCGTGCTGTACCGATAGAATCAAATACTATTTATTACGCTTTCTTAAATGACCAAAAATCAAGTTTTTTCTATCTAACAACAACGCTTTCACTAGTTAGTGTTATTTATAAAATGAAAAAATGAAAGAATTTTTGAAACAATTTTAAAAACATTTTTAGATTATCGGAAAGAGATTGACCCAGCTACCGTGTTTTGAAGTGCAAATAACAATCATGGCACACTGTTGCCCTAGGGTTTTCACATAACGAAAAAATTCATTAATGTAATTAATCTAACGAAAAGGAAAAAATTGTCGTTTGTCTCTAGGGGGTTAAATCTGTGCCGGACCATACCTTCTGTTAGAGTGGTGCTACGCCGAATTTGCTATCTAGGCCCCCCATAAACCCGCCTCCCGTTTTTTTAACGTACTTTCAGTCCGACCAAAAAATTTAAACGTATATAGTGGTAGGCAACTTCCTACTTTAAATATCGTTATCATTTCATGTATGGGTATTACGGCTTATCGATATATATATATATAGATAATACTAACAACAAAACTTTGCGTGGGCAGATTACGCCTACGGTTGGTATAGAGGTAGAGGGAGTTGAGCGGAAGAATATAAGATATAAAAGTACAATTTCTGATAAAGGGGTCAATAGCAATATACGGAATAATAATAGATTGCGTAAGTGGATATTGCAAAAAAAAAAAATTATTTCAAAATTCGAAAATTTACGTCGAAAATCGACTAGCTAAGTTTAATCTGGCAGTGAGAATTTAAGCCGTATTTATTGCGTATATCTATAGTAAGATTTAATTGCTTTGGCCCCAAAGAGACCAGATTGGGACTTAAAAAGAGCGATTCAGCCCCGAATAGAAAGATTGAAGAAAAAGACTGAAAGAGCAATTGCAGAATTGATCCGTGAAAGACTTCGAGCATCGAATGATTTAGCAGCCCAAGTTGCAGCAGCTGGACCAGATACCTTTTAAATGACAGTCTGACAGCCATTTTGATATTATTTTAGCATCTATTTGGCTCCTCATTTATACTGTAATTCTGTTCTACTGCCAAAACCAATTTGTTCAGTCTAAATCCATTTGGTGGACCTCATTATTATTTGTTCCGGTTTCTTAGATTGGATTAACCCCCTTGTAAAAAGCTTACATTAACCAGTGGATACCGCAGTGGGACAAAAGGTCCAAAATTATTATTTAGTGTTTTCAAATACTTTTCAAAAAAAAAACTAAGTCACGACGAAAAACGTTCAGTGTAAATAATTTGGCAGACCACGATCTTTTTTTCGTCTCGGCGAAAATCTAGTCGGGTTTCAAACTTCAACTGCAATTATCTCCGCAGTAGGACTTCCCTTTCAATTAACAAAGAAAAACAAATGCATGTCTTACCTTGTACAGAACATTTTTTATTGACTATATACTGAAGCAATTATTTCTTCCGGTTTCCTGGATTAGATTAATCTCCTTGTAAAACCCTTACATTAATATGTTTACCCCCGAAATTAAACACATTCGACGCGCACGAATGTCAGCTACATTTCTTCTCAAGTGATTGACCCCAAATTCCTAACCCGTTATGTAGTTATAGCCATCAGAAGTCAAAAATGTGATTTCGGGAGTTTTAATTTTAATAAAAAATTTCCGTAGAAAAAACCCAAAATATGATACAAAGGGGGTTAATATGTTTACCAAGCTGGTAAAATTCCGTAAATGATCAGAACTTAGAATTATTGCTTTCTATTGAAGATACGGTCATAATCTGCAACCGAAAATACAATTAGTTAAATTTTAGTTGAACTTGTTACGGTCGTTCGTGGCAGTCTTTACTGACCGAAATCTCCAGTCAACTAAATATCCATAGATTATAAGGCACCAACTGTACCTTATTACTGTACCTTACAAAAACTTTCGGCAAATAGTTTTAATACCCCTAGGTACAGCACATTCAATCGTAATAAGGTACAGTTGGTGGCTTATAATCTGAATTTTTAGTTGACTGGAGATTTCGGTAAAACTTTCTCGAAATTCAAAATTGGTTTAGAGATGTTTAAATTGATTTTTTCAAAAGCCCTCTGGGGTTTTTCATTCAAATAAATATATTTATATTTGCCTGTGGCCATACTGTATTGATATAATTAAGCAACATATTGATTAAGCTTTATTAACTGATAAGAAAACGTGGGTGATTCGAACCAACAATCTTCCGATTCGAAATTAGGCCATAGTGGCCCAATAGGTTGAGAATCTCCATGATGTTTCCATGATAAAGCAACTAACCAATGGGATGGTTATAATTTTAGTTGGGGGTTAACCAATTAGTGGTTAATGTTTCCAAGGGGGTTAATATAAGAGAAGCAGTCAACTAATGTTTCAACTTCCGTTTCAATATGAGCTAATTTTTACCCACAAAAAAGGTTATTTTGGACTGTTTTATTTTCTGAACACAAAGATTTGACACCCCTGTCAAAACTGCCTCCCTAGGGGTCTTGGGCGACAACTGATAGCCTAACCAGAGTTAGACAGGTTACCCCTAAAGACAGAACATGAAGAATACCTTTTTTTGAAAAAACGTTATTTTTAACTCGTGCGACCCCATGGCATCCAATAAAAGCATTGAAAACGTACTCTGATTATTTCTTTTAAAGCTATGGACCTCGAAATCACATTGTTCAAAAATGGACAAAATTGACTTCGACCGTCCTGAGATTTAGTTTTTACGCAGTTGTTGAGATCTTGCCATGTTTTCGAATTCATAACAAATTGAAAAGTAAAAAATTCGTGATTTTGTCACTTTTTGAATATTGTGTGCTTTAGAAATCCCATTTTTGGGCTATAACTAGCTTACATGTTACGAATTCGGGGTCGTTCCTTTGAGAAGAATTAGAGTCATGGAATGTCGAATAAGCACAATTTCGAGCCAATCGGACAAGCTTCCCGAAATCACATTTCTATATTCTAATTACCATAAAATTTCACAATATTTTAACTCCCACCCTGATTTGGGATCAAATCGGATCCCAGACAACGAAGTCACCGATTTTTTTTTTCGGGGAATCGAAAAATTGTTGAATACAGAATCTGGGATCAGATTTGATCCCAAATCTGCGTGGGAGTTAAAGTGTCCAATTTCCCCCGAAATTAAACACATTCGACGCGCACAGATGTCAGCTACATTTCTTCTCAAGTGATTGACCCCAAATTCCTAACCCGTTATGTAGTTAGAGCCATCAGAAGTCAAAAATGTGATTTCGGGAAGTATGTCCGATTGGCTCGAAAGTGGGCATATTGGACGCGCCATGACCCGATTCAATTCTTCTCATAGGACCGACCTCGAATTCTTGAGACGTGACCTAGTTATAGCCCAAAAATTAATTATGAATTTATCAATATTAAAAATGCGTTGGTTAACAGTCACGAAGCGGCACTTTAGAGTAACAGTCACGCAGCGAGTCGTCACACGCATGACACCACAATATATGAAAGATTTTACAGAAATT
>SCLF01067650.1:0-11584 GCA_004367975.1 Mesochordaeus erythrocephalus
TAATTAGATATAATATCGCAGTTAGTATACCCTATAAGGTCAAGAATGACCTAATTTGACCGAAAACAGCTTAAATGTTAATAAATAGATCGGAAATTCTGTTTTCCAACCCTTATTATATCCTCAATCAACGAAAACTGGAATCTAGAACTGAAATTATGAGTTTCACGAGTGTGTGTCGAGCTTTTAATTAGCCAATATTTCCACCCATACTGTATTGTACCTAGCCCTAATAATATTGAGTCAAAGAGTCTCAAAAATGGGTAACAGGGGATATTTTCCGGAAAGGAGTTAAATTTAATAAATTATATGCATATAAATATAATAATTAATCTAAACGCATATCCATATATAAAAACTTACCCATAACTGTCCAGGCTAGAAAAAATGCGTCTACTACAGGCATAAATTTCAGCGTAGCGAGATAAAGGACCATAACGGAATAGTGAGTTAAATACATTGCAAAACTCAGCTTTGAGAGAAACATCCAAGTCTGAATCATATGGTTATATCCAAATTTGATAAACATGTTCAAAAATATAAGCTAACGTTATCGTACAGGACCTTAACTTGCGGAGGCCTGAATATATCCTATATTCATATACGGTGCGTTACCAAAAGTGGCAGTAATGTGCAGTAACAAACAAAATGGATGATCAATTAGAATCCGTTAATTCCTTTCATTAATATAATACAGCAGACAAAAGTGTGACACGGCTTGATATCCGCGTGTGCTAAGCGCCATATAAATTAAGTGCACGAGTTAAAATTATTTTTAAGTATTTTGTTTATAGTATGTCGAGGGGGTCAACAAATAGAGACTTTCAAATGGGCCTCCTCTTACTGCCACTTTTTAGTAACTTACCGTATATAACGTCATTCGTTTATTTTAGTTTCAGAGTAAACCCTGTAGGCAGGCGGATATGGTGGTGAAAATGAATATGCCAAGGGAGAAATTATAAATGTAGATCGACTAAAGGACCCGGATTTTCACCAAAATAAGTAGGTTATATTCATCTATAACCTATAGCTCATGGTATTTGTTATATAATTTTCGTTGTTAGTTCTATCTAACTACAATGCACGAAATGGTTACATATGAACCTATAACAAGTCAGCGAATAATAATAAATTATCAAAGTGTCCTCGTTTATATTGGCAATTGTAATATGTGTATTTTTCCAGTATTGCCCCACTATCAGTATAAATATAGTATTCCTATCTCTACCTTTCCAATCTCCAATTTTTCCTCATTTCTGCCACCAAGTCCCTCAATCTGAATCTGGCTGTCCTTATTCTCATCTAGTTTTATGTTCTCCTGTTCGTTTTGAAAACTGCATTCTGCAATTCCACAGGATCCCAAATCCAACTTGATCGGCCCCTTCTTGTTTCCGTCTATACTTCTATAGCGTGACCTCTCTCAATTCCCACATTAGTTCTTCCTATCGCATTGCTATTGTTCTGAGCCTTGGGTCGCATGTTTCTCTGTCTTGTTATGACTGCTACTTCACGTTTTCCTTATTTCTTTCTCTCAGGGGACTAATATTGGCTAACGTCCTTCGCTAACGTCACAGGCTCGAATTTACGCGCATGCTTGTTTCCTTCTGTTGCCTCACCTTGCAGATTGGGTACTCTAACCATAATACCGGTTGCTGCTGTTTATCTTAGTTATGCATACCTTAACAAAAAAATCGTGATCTAGAAATACTTTCGGGAAAGATGACCTTATTCATTAATATATGCGTCTAAGGTTAGTCGTTTTTTGTCGTCGACATTTGGAATTATATCATCTGATTCTGCGGTCGCTGATGAATAATAAACATACAAATTGGTTAACATGGCAGCTTTATTGAAATTACAGACATCCTCCTCTGCATATTGCTTTATTATTGCTAGTATATAGGCGTGTATTCATAAGATTTCTCCCATGTTTGCCTCTGGTCACAAAATATTAATTGTTTCGCTTTCTTCACTTTTATAAGTAAGGAAACCTCCCTTACTTGTTTTGAGTCTTTGCTGGAAATGGAGAAGCTTCCGCCGATAATTTAAGACCGATCATTCAACAGTGCGAATAACAGAGAATATATCATTTGACGAGTGGACAAATTAATCGACCCATTGAAACTGATTTTCACACTACATGAAATAAAATGATATAAATAATTAACTGTAGGTCGCTTAATCAATGCCGCCCACGTATGTTTCCTATTTAATACACCAAACTCCCAATAAGGGTGCATCAATATGCGGAGAAATATCCGTTTGTATGGATATATGACATATGGTAGTATTTAATAACATTTCAATAACAAGCATTATCGGGATGTTACATATTGGTCAATTTTGCGGAAGACCATTTGTTTACGGTGACTGTCTATAAGATCCAATAATATAGTTTGAGTACGCTTGAGTTTAAATGCCTGTATTAATTGTTACGGGATGCACATAAAACCGACAAGATTTCGTCTACATACGCAACGGTTAAAGTACTTATTGCAAATATGTAAGCATAGGTCCTCAACCACAATATTTTGAAAATCCAATGTTTATCTAAGTAAAAGAGTATTACTGCTGGATTGCTTTCTATCTCAATATACATTAATTATACACTGCTCGCCCCTCAGGAAGACAATGTTGCTCACGGGCAGAAAAGCTAAATATCGTACACTACTCTGAGTGTGATAATTCTCTTCTCACCGTGACATAGTTTTTTCTAGGGGGTGGTAGTTTAATGGTTCCTGGGTACTTTTAGGATATCCTTACCTTCCCTGATAGGAACCAATTTATTATAAATCCATACTTTATATCACATAGTAAAATAAGTAAACCCAATCCAGTGCACCATAAAATTCGGAAGGATGCGTTCCAAAACGAGATGGCAAACCAATCCAGCTGGCCATTACCGTTAGTTAGGCAGCCAGAGAAAGATTCAACTGAAACAAATAATATATATCAGAATGCACATTTTGATTGTAATTTTATATAAACACATCGATATGAATTATCTAGATACGGTCCGCGTTCGTTTCGAGTCAGTAAACGTGTTTTTCATTCCCTAATATAGAACCTCATTATATTTTTGTATGTGTCCTAATCCATTGATACACATAAGCTCTCCATAGTACATGCGTAATTGGGATCTTTGATCTGGGAATTCCGTTATGTCCTATATTAGAAGAGGTTTGAGATGAGAAAAGAGGAGTATATTTGCTTAATCGTTTTCCTTACAGCAGTGAGTTAATTTCTTCATCGAAGAGGGTGATAATTGATACAATTTCCTCTCCAATAATTATATGGACACGCGGTGAGAAAATGATAAAATATTATAGGAAACTGAGAGGCAGGGACAAAAGCCCCTATTTTATCCCTTATTTCATTTTTGGACAGAATTGTGTATGTTATTGCTAATAAATTATAACCAGTATGGTGGTGTTTTCCTTACATGAATTATGGATTTCCGTATTCTTGTTTGATGAGAGAGGGCTTCGTTACTAGCTCCTAGTTCCAAAGAGTAGATTGTATTACTAGGGCGTGGTTTACCGGAAGTGGGAATATTACACGAAATTTGTTTAGGAAGTAGAAGGTTTTTCTCTGATTTCGTACTATGGTAAAACTAAGAAACTTTGCTGCCAGAAAAAGGTTTTATGGAGTAGAGAGTGATTCTATGTTGCCTTACTCTTGTTTAGTGTGTTGTCTGGAAAATAGTATAAGTTGTAGATATGGAATCCGTTAGTGGTACTGGCGGGAACTAACAACTAGTATTGCCTAAAAGGATCATATTGTTGGGAAAGATTTCTGGATTAAAGGAAGATGGAGTATTGGTCAGGAGTAGAAGGGTCTCCATTACTTCTTTCGAGTATGAAACTAGTAAGTAGCATTGGCTTGTAAAGAATGGTTCAGTATGTATAATATAATACCTTATTTGGTCCTAGTCTGACACTAAGGAGGCTCCTGAAGACAAATCAGACTGACAAAATGGATTCACTTACCAGGCACTGGCTTAAAATGATGTGGGAATATTGCCCGAAATATGACTAGGAAATAGAAGAGCTGTGGCCTAAAATTGCTCAGGATGGATAAAGGAAATCCCATAATTGGTGCTAATGGGAAACGAGCAAGGAGTACAAATGGTACAAATGATCCTTCTAATATTTAGAAGGATGAGCGCAATCCCTTGCTTGGTCCGATGGCGGAATTAAGTAGGTGTATTGCCTGGAAATGATCCAGGCTGAAGGGAGGTGTTCGTTTACTGTGTCCTACAGAAGTAGGAGTATTGGGTAGAATGTAATTAGGGAGTAGACCGGAAGTCACTTAGATGGTCCTAGTTTGAAACTATTAAAGAGTATTTAAAAGCAAACTATTCAAGATGTAGAAAGATAATTGGCAATACAAGAGGTCGGAATGCATTGTAGGTAGTTATAATGTTGCTTTGAAATGTGGCGCTCGATGGAATAACGCCAGATTGAGAACTGCTGAATTATATGGAAAAATAAATTAATTTAATCGTGGTGTCAATACGTGCAGTCTGAACCGGTAAGAGCAGGCAATTGGAATGGAGCAACAACCGGAATTTTAACGTGTGTAATTGTTAGACTGAAGAAAGAAAAGGCGATAAAGTGATCCAAGCAAAAGAAGAGTAAACAGGAAACTTAGAAGAGGGAGAGAGAGCGAACGCTATCGTGGGTACATATTTCAGTAATATCTACCACGCCAGCAATGGCTGCAATTTCGTCGGATGTGGAAGACGGGCGAAAGGGACATTCACTGGGGATTCGAGATCGTGTTAGTTGGGAGCAGAAACACAGATAAAGAATAGCGGAATACAATAAAGGCGACCAATGAGTTTTAATGAAGGAAGGACCAATATGGACATGAGTAATGATGTAACCCGCGATATTACTTTACTGTGTGTCTGAAAACTTCCGGAACATTGGTGAGAGTTATACTAGTTATTGAGCTGTGGATAGATAGGGTTTCACTTGCTGATAAGACTTAATCGAGCTAAGACTTCATGTTGGTAAGGCTTCTTAAAATACAAATAGGACTTATATTACTTACTCGTAGACATATCAAAATAATCGCCTACACCAATCCAATTCACCCTGAAACACGAATTTACTCCGTACATAGAGAACCAGATGCAAAATAATGATACCGCCCATAGAAAAATCAATATAGCTGCCTTTAAGATAGGTCGCAGCTTAGACAAGAATCTTGTAAAGAACGCAGTTTTTCTTTCGGCCAAAATAAACCAGCCGAATAGAACGCCAACACCATGGGAATGGTACCGTGCCCACGGTGGGAAATATGGATCAGTGGCATAGTCTTGTGGCCAAGCTGTGTATATTCGTAATGTTTGCCCGATGTATTGTTTAGTCGTCATGCTGAATATAAATCAATTCTAGAATTGTTTTCCAGAATATCTGAATTATAATACAGAATCCCATTAAATGAGGTGCCCTTAAATGAAGCCGACCGCGACAAACAAATAACAGGCCTAACTGGCGCGTCAGGAAAGTAATTTGAAATATCAATTGTATTGAAGATCAGTTGGTGAAATAATCCGGTGCCGCTATTCAAACTCACTCTTCGGCGAACATGCATGTAATACATTTGTACATTGCTGTAAATGGTAATTGAGAAAGTCTAGTCAATGACTTTTTACCAGTACGCTGCCTGTTCATCATTTGTTTAAGCACGATTCATTATGATATATCATATTCTCAGTACCTTTTAGGAGTATTTGATATGGTTCCTTCCGTGAATATCATCCCAGGAAAGCCTGATCGAGAGGTAGCCAAATAAATATAAACCATATATTCAATTATAGATACGAAAAAAAGTTAGGAATAATTTAGACCGTTCACTCGTTAAACTAGGTGTTTGGAACTATCGTAAGTAATATGTCGTCATATAATTGATAACTAACATGAGATTTACCAATTAAGTTTAACCAGCGAGGACCTACAGTAGTCAATAGTGTCATACAGATATTTGAATTGTGTTTTATCTCGTAATAAATTGAATGAGAAACAGATCAGTATGGGGTAGCGTGATTGGAAAACAAGATTTATGAGGACCAATATAGTAACAATGAAATACAGTGTATCAACGCGACCCCACTCAACATTGTTTAGTTTTTGAGTAAACAGAGGAGAAATATGCCTAGGTTTTTTACGTCTAACCTGCTCGGTACAAATATGCTATGTTGACCATATAAAAAATGAGTGGGTGAAGCCAAAAGTTAAAAATAATCCAATTCAAATAATCACATGTTTTATGTTACGTTTAAGTTGATTTAACTCGACGATATAAATGTTTCTCATTCAACTTAACGCGAGATAAAACACACTTCAAATATATTTATGACACTATTGCTTACTGTAAATGGTAAATCTCATCTTCATTATCAATTATATGACGAGGTATGACTTACAATAGTTCCAAACACCTAGTTTAACAAGTAAACAGTATAAATGATTCCCAATTATTATCTACAATTGCATATATATGGTTTTAATTTATTTAGCTACGTCTTCGAATAGGCTTTCCTGGGATGAAATTCACGGAACGAACCATATCCAATCCTCTTAAAAGGTACTGAGAATAGTATATAAATAAATGTTACACGCCTGTTAAATTGTCCAAAATCGCCAAAATTAACTTGAACCATCCCAAACATTAGTTGCGATGCAGTTATTTCGATTAAAATGTTTAGTTAACAAACTTTAGGATCTTGGACATAGGATCGGACATACTACCTGACATCCGTCCGCGTCGAATGAGACCAATTTTGGTGGAAACGGACATTTTAAAATTTTGTGAAATTTTGACATAGTTTTACGCGGTTGTTTCGCGTTGAACTTTTAGTGAACATACTTTAGGATCTTGGCATGTTTCTTAGTCATAAAAAATGGAAAGTGACAAATTCGTGTTTTTTGTCACTTGTTGAAAACCTCTCTCTATAGAGAGAGATTACCTAGATCTAGGTAATGTGTTGAAATTTCGAGGTTGGGCTTTGAGAAGGATGTTTACTTCTAGTGCCTATAACTACATAATCCGTTAGGAATTGGATTCAATCCTATGAGAAGAAACGAAGCTGATATCCGTACGCGTTGAACTAAATAAATTCCAGGGAAATCAGACATTATAAGATATTGTGCAATTAAACATTTAAACACAAATAAACACTAAACATTTTTCCAAAAAAGTCTTTTTCATGTTGTCTTTATGGGAGGTTAACTATACAACGCCGAATAATTTTGCATATTCTGAGAACAAATTCGGTACCCCAAGGAACAACTCTATAAGGCTGGTCACTTTTAACCTTCCGTATTTTACTCCCTGCCTTGTAGATTTGTTTGAATGTTTGAAGTTTTCAAAAGTTTAGCAATATTTATTATATCCTTCAATATTTCCTTTTGATGTAGGTTTTGAAATATTGATGATATTACATGGTTAGTTTGGAAATTTTATAGCCTCCTATTCCGCCTGGGGATATTAGTCGTCAATGCAAATATCTCGTGGGTCTCTAGCGCCACATCAGCCAAAGGGCCGTGCAATAAACGTTTGATGTCCGTCTTTTACACGGTTTAGTCTTGACGGTCATTGACACGTTTTACCTCCAATTTCGATTTTCCGCTTGTTTAATTTGAAGACCAATTTCGACCTAAATTGTTTCCATGAAGTGTAGATTGGTATGTACTCCTTCTATGAAGGTGTTTGGGTTTTACCATTAATTAAGGGCCAAATTTATTTTAGTCCCTTAGCGGGCAGAATGCGTTTTTTATACATTTGTTTTAATTTACAAAAATGTAATAAAAAATTCTATTTAAAAAATAACACGTGTGCGAATTTACACGACGTTATACATTTTTTAGAAAGCTATTTTTTATTTTCTGGTTTTGTTGCCTGCATCTGCGTCCTACCACTTTACTTTGTCTGGATCTGCTCTGCATGTGTCAAGGGAGGTGACACCTGGGCCTCCAAGAGAGTTGCTGCCGCCAATAGCTTGTGAATTGTTTTGCAGTGTTTCCTAATTGGTGTATATCGGTACATTTTCGTTCCCGCATCAGGTTTGTTCTTCGAAAAATACCGTTTTTGTGGCCGATTTTTTTGGATTTCTTGAGGGATATCGTATTTTGTGCACAACGGTAGTAACGAACAGTTTTCAACTATCTCTGTCTCAATTGGGGTAACGAAGGTATTTGAAAACCTTTTACGCATAATAAATTTACAGTTTTTCTTTCATTTTTCAGTCTTTCTGTATTACTTCTTTCCGTCTGCTCGATTGTATTCCGGCTTATTGCCCATGTCTCCTCTGCGGAACTTTTTCGTATTCGAAGGTTATATCTTCCTTCTGTCTTCGGGGTTTCAATTTTTTCGCCGAAGACTATGTTTCCTGTACTTTGTAGTATGTCAGCTCCATTACCAGTTTACTGCCTAATTCCGGTGAATTTATTTTTTTCCATTTCCACGTCCACCGCCCTCCTCTTTTCCGTTTGTCTAACTCCATCTTCCACTTCTAATATTCTTCTAATATTCTTTCCAAATATTTTTCTCTTTCCCCCGAATTCCCCTGTTCCTATCTATTGTTTTCCTATTCCTGTTATTCTCCTATTTCCTCGCTATCTTTTCAAGCCCTGCTTGTTTCTCTTATTTTACTCGCTTTCCACTGGTTTATCCCTTGTTGTTTTCCTATTGGTTCTCTCTCTTTCTAACTCCCTCGCACTTTTTTGCCTAACAGTCCCTCCTCCCATTGGCTATCGGTAAGGGATTCTTGTATCGGGTCTTGTGATTGGTGTTTTAATGTTTTTGGGGTTTTTATGGCTACCCCTTGGGCTTTTCTGAAGGTAGGTCCATTGCCTGAGTATTATTTCCCATTTGTTCACAATTTTGAGAAACTTAACTAAGGTTTCCCAATGTTTCATTTTTCTTTTGTCCTCCTGTTCCGATATATACAATTCCCGGTGGTTGTTTTCCTCCGGTTAAATGTCTTCTATCTTCAACTCTCTTCCTCCATTTCGTTTTTTCTTCATTTTCTCCTCTTGATTCGGTTGAAGGGTTTGAGCTCTTCCAATCTTCTTATTATCTTCTCCCTTTCTTCAATTTTTTGTCTCATTTTGTATGAGCTGCATTTTCATATATTTCTTCGATTTGTTACCGTTATCCGATATTACCGTCGCCGTAAATTTCAGGAAATTACAGATCCATTTTTTAATTCTCGGAGTGCTTCCGCAAAACTCTTTGTTTTGAAGGGTGCCGCAGATACTTGTTTCGAGAAATGGTCGATACTGACAAACGTATGGTAATGTTCACTGTCGGTAGGTGGAAGAGGACCTATAAGATCCACCGCGAGCTTTTCCATGGACTTCCATGGACCTCAATGATGTTCTTCTTGGTCGAAGATTTGGCTTCACTTGCTGACATTTTTAATGTATTACCGTAACTGCCAATAACTTCTTCCATTCCGACCCAAAAATATTTTTCTGCAATTAATTGTTTCGTATTGTAGGCTTCGTATTGTACGCTTCGTATTGTAGGCTTCGACTTCAATCATAATTTTATGTTTTGGAGATTATATAAAATTTTCTCTCCTGCCTCACAGGTAGTATACAGGTGTGTTTGCAAATTTTCAATACTACACGATCCACCCTGGTGGCCTACAATTAAAGCCATATGCTCACTAAGGTTTTGCCGATTCCGTGTCCGCTATTCGTGAAACAAACGTTTTTTCAATATTTTGTTTATTCAAATTGTTTTCCTGTACAAAAATAGTGGACCCACTAGTGTGTTTCGAATAGAATTCCTATGCGAACAGAGTATGGCCTACTTGTCGCATAAGAAGCATGTTCTTGCGGTACGTTCGTTGGCTCTGTGGGGCTTGCCTTTTAAAGTGAGTGCGTGGGTCTCCGGCGCCATTCCATTATACCTTCTGGGTCTGAGGATCCAGTTTCATTTCCTGAATGCCTTCTTTGATCCATCGCACGTCGTTTTCCAACGTTTGATTGCACTTCTCGTGACTCATGCAGCACTCCCTCTGCTCCTTCCACTGGGTCTCATTCGCCGTTTGCTAAATCTGCCTGTATAGCCATCAATTTTTCGAGTGTGATTTCGTTTGGTTTTTCGGAACGTTTTGCATTTTCTTCACTTGCATTATTTTTCCAAAATGCTAATAATTTCGTTATTGTTCAAATAGCTCGCCAATGTCTCGATTCGCTTTTTCGTTGCTGGTTCTGCTTGAGTCGCCATGAAGCCTCGTGCAAGACTATAATCCTTAGGACTCGTTGAGTTCTTCCACTTCGTTCGCATTTTCCTCAAGTGCTCTTCTGGATGTTTTTGATATTTTGGCTATAATTTCATTTAGTCTTTTTAAAAACTCATTGTAAGTTTCATTACTGCGTATACTCCGCACCAGCTTCTCCGTTTCCCGCTCTTTGCGCGTCCTGTAAATTTCTCTCCAATATTATTCTCGGGGTCTACTCCATCTCTTCTATCTTCATATGTCTGCTTCTTTGATTAGCGCTGTATCTAAATAATGGAGCCAAATCATGGTCTTAGCTTCCTTCGCAGACTTAAGGAGAGTTATTGTATACAAACGTTTTTACATTTTCAGTGAAATTTTCTATCTCGTCTGTTTCGTCTTGAGCCCCTTCTCAATTCCTTCTATGGAAGTTCTTTCCGGAAAACCTATTTTCCGTTTACCTCTGTATTTGCATTGGTCATTCAGTTATTGATAGAGCTCTAAGCTTGAACCGGTTTGGCTCGCCATCTGGTTCGGTGCGTGTCCGTAGGTTACCTTGTTCCAATCTAGTGCAATTTTGCATTTAATTTAAATTTCCCGCGATCACGTTACTCAATTTTGGCTGTCATCGTGGATTGATTTGCCGCTGATTGATGACTCCAACGTATGATACCGATTACTTACTCGTCACTTTCAACCTTCCGTGTTTACTCCATGCCGTTTGCGCCTAATCTTACATTATATTTGATTATTTCAAATTTTATTTGAATATCTGCCCCCTCCTATACCCTTTGGGATTTGGGATTTATCTCGCGGATCTGCGCCGTCTTTTGCACGGTCTACTATGCACCTGCCTATTGACGCGTTTTACCACCAATTTCGATTTTCCTTTTGTTTAATTTCGAGACCGATTTTAACCGAAATTGTTTAGCTTTCGGGTGAAATTGCCTTGTCTCTAACTCGTAGTAGTGATATGTATGAGAAAAGTTACATCTCCTTCTGCGATAATATATTTATCGTAGTGAACCAAATGAGTCCATATCCCAAATAACACACTTTAGTCGATAGAACATTAACTTATCCTATTCGCCTCCCCTTCCTATTGGATAACTGCCGAATATCTAAAAAGTATAATGTGGTAAGCACTAGAAATTTGGTCCCTTGTAAAAGCATACCAATTAGTCCATTAAATAAGTCCATTAACCCGTACGCAGAAGAAATGGTTCTACCCTCTCGCAGAAATGTGTGTCGCTCGACACAGATTTGTGAAACTCATTATTTCACCTCTAGATTAATTTTTTCAAATTGTTGATTATGGGTATGCATGCTGGTGGTCATATA
>SCLF01067761.1:0-11583 GCA_004367975.1 Mesochordaeus erythrocephalus
GTATTCTGCTTGATGCAAATTGTGATAAGATGCAGATCGATATCGTGCGATCCATATCACTACCTAAGGAATTGGTCAAACCGATATATTGACATAAGTTGTCTATGGCCAGACAAGAAATGAGCGTCAGGTGAATCCAGGTTTGTGAGAAGCCATGGCGATGTTTGCAGTAAACTACACTTGTGTTGCATAACGTGTCTGGTCGTAGTCGGAATTTGTTAATGGCCTCCCAAGTGTTTGAACGATGGCACCAGTAGGAGTTTATTTGTATATTTGGTGACAGAACTGGTTTTTTCGGGTTAACAGCACGACACTGATTAGATAAATTTTCATTCACAGAAGTTAAGATTCAAAGTAGTGTTTTACTAGAATATGGTAAGTCACAGTAGGATATCGTAAATTCGAATGACGTATAAATGAACTCAGAACAGACTTAAATTATTTCCAACTGGCTATAAACCAAATATCACTGTATGAACCACGAAAAATAAATACGAACAGCTTGGATGGTCTATGAAATATTTCGGGATGGAATGAATTCGGCATCACAAAAAAACGGAATTAGTGCCGAATTAATACCTAAAGTATGAATTCTTCGCTAACCGTAGTTTTTATGTCGACTTTAACAACCAGTATCGGGTCACATAAAATAAAGGTTTTGAAAACGCCGAAAAGCAGATAATGTCGCAATGTCAAAAATAATAATGTTTCCTTATAAATTCCCACAATTAGAAGCTAACCCTAATTTTGCTCATTTTAATATTTGTTGGCATTTTAGAGGGCTAAGAGTTCTATGGTGCGGAATTAATCTTCGTGGTGCCGAATTCACCCCGCCCCAATATTTCAATTAGAAAGTTTGCTGGCAGTATTCGTCAGAAATATAGTTTATTGTTATATAATGCTCCACGCCATTTTGTCGATGAAGTGTATGAAAATTTAGAAGTATCGTTCCTTCCGCCTGGAAAACAGAATATTTTCAACTCTTGGACCTTTTTCCTAATGCTATTGCTAAGAAAAGGTACATACACTTCGTTGGTAAATATTTAACTGACCATGAATTGGGAGGAAACACAAAAATTGAAGTCGATGAAAATACAGCTGGTGGAATTTAGCCAAAATCTCGCATGATATGGAAGCACAAAATATTAATAAAGTATTTCGCATGGACTGAAATTCCGTGCACCTAATATCAACGCCTAATTTAAACCTTCTCAATTGGCCTCTCCCAATCAGACACTTTTTACGACACCAATCTCTATTGGTTTTAGTACAATAGCGGCCAAATGGAGCGTTGTACAAAGTCATTTTTACCTTTAAAAGTCATGACTTTCTCAATAAAAAAATTGTACCATTAAATTTTAGCGCTGTATCGCGAGCAATCATTCATTCATTATGGAAAAGCATGAGTCTTTCCACGTACGTATTAATTGGTCATCATGTCGGTTCCTCATCAAAATAATTCATTAAACACTAACCGACCTTGTCCTTTCGTTCCGATTTTTCTCGAACAATATGTAAAGTATGGTTTTGAAATTTTGCACGACTGAAGATTTGCTCATTATCAATTTGATTTTACAATATTCATATACTTCCGTGATAATTAGCAAAATTTCGCAAGGATTAAAAAATAGCGACAGAAAAATTTATTAGCCCCTAATGTGCAGTTTTAAGATTTAATCTCCAAATTGTGTTACGTGTACCACGGTACGATAAACGAGCTAGAGCTAAAATAATGAATGAAATAATGAGTTTCACGAGTGTGTCAAGCCGCGCGGGTTAATAAATATTGAAACTTCACAAGCGTTAAATATTACGTTATATATATATATATATATACTACTTGTTGCCGCCATCTTGTCCGTGATTCTCGACGAATTTATTCCTCTCAGCATTGTTGACGTTTCAGCGTATAACTCGACTTCTCACTCTTTAAATATATATTTGTACGTCCATTTACGCGTGTTCGGTCCTTGTTAATTTTCCTGCTTGTATTTAGAAAACCCCATAGTAAACGTGCTAGGGACCGCGTGGACGTCCTTGAACCGCTTTAACCGTATTTGTCCGCTATTTCCCTTAGTTCGTGTAATGTAAGATCATATAGGTCCACATGGGTAATTCTCTATTCTACGTTTGTCGTGCCTTCGTATGGAGTATTATTTACGGATGGTGTAATATCTTCGGGTGGGGTTGTATCTTCGGATGGAAGCAAATGGCTGTGGATGCATGGTCGCAAATCTAAAGACAACTGGGAATCCTCTAGCAAGAGGCTCTACATCCGAGGATCGTAGTTTTCGCTTCCCCCCATTTCTGACATCTGGGTTTCTCTGTGTTTTAGGCACTGTCGGAGGGTAATATTGTTTTAGGTGTATCACATTTCGTACATAACTTACACCATTATTAAGGTCTTCTATCTGGTAGCTATTGCCATTTGAATATATCTTGGTTATTTGGTAAGGTCCAATATACCGTGTCTTATTTATTGCGTTGCCATTTTTCTGTAGTGCCAACGTGCCTATTTGGTATGGCTTCTCCATGCCATTTAGAGTATGTTTCATTCGTTTCGATTTATCACATTCGATTCTTTCCGTAACCGTATGGATGCGATCCTTTTGAACGCTATCTGTTTCTAAAGAAAATGCGTTATCATTATCGAATGGATTCAATCCTTGATGTCCGGTTTTTACCTCAAAGGGGGATAGTCTTGTAGCGTCATATGGGCTACGATTAATAGAATGTATTATATTATGAATTTTTAAATCCCAATCTGCCTCTTGCATATTCATTTTCGTTTTTATTGTGCAATTTGCCCTTTCGACCGCCGTTGCTCTGAGGATGGTATGGGGCTGACTTATTGTGGGTGATATTATAACCCGTTAATAGCTTGGTCATGTGTGTATTATTGAATTCCGAACCATTATCCGTCAGAAGCTGAATCGGAGTTTCCGGTCGTGACAGTATGATTTTTTTTTATCTCTGGAACCACTACTTCATCCCATTTTGAACGGATCGGGAAAGCCCACATTCGCTTTGAAAAAATAGCAATTGCAACCATAAGATATCGGTTTTATCTGTTAGTTATCCGAAATGGACCTGTTAGGTCGACTGCCAGTTTTTATGTGGTGCAATTGGGGTCCGTAGGGGCAGAAGATACGCGACGTGGATGAAGATTTGGTTACATTTTTTGGCAGAAATCACATATGCGCACAAATTATTTAACCTACGTCTCCCTAAAAGACCAAGTCCTTAAGCGTGTTTGCGGCGTCCATATGCCCATTCAGATGATATAATGCGATCAGTTCGTCCCTTCTTCGTCCCATTATGACATTAACCTGCCCTCCCGATAGTCGAGATAAGGCATCTGAGATTACCATTTTACTTGAACGTACGAGTTCGATATCGTATTCAAAATCGGAAATCTCCGCCAACCATCTTGAAAGTTTCTGTTTATTAGGGCTAACCTTCTGAGCTCAACTTATAATTGCACAGTCAGTTCGCGAAGTAAATCGTTTCCCCAGTAAGTAAGTCCGATACTTTTCAGTTGCGTATCGAAAGGAGAGCAGCTCCTTTTCCAGTATAAACTGGTTCACTGTGGGCATGTTTGTCTTCGCGGTAGCAATAGCCAGTACCAGGTTAGTGGTGGCCATATCCGGTATAAATAATTTTAGGGCCCGGTCGCTAATTCCCTCTTTTATTGTCTGAAGTGTCATCTCTGCTTCATGTGTCCATATACACTTTCGTCCTTTTATATTACGATATGTAGCGGTTATAGGGGCGCAAAATTTGGAATGAAGCCCCGATGATAAGATAACAGCCCAAATAGCTTTTGGGCTTCGATTGACGTACGTGAGCTTACCAGTTGCAGGATTGACTCAACCTTCCTCTGTAAAGCTTTCAGAGTCCCCTGTTCTATCGTGTAACCCGCGAATTCGATTTTTGTAGACAGGGCATGTACTTTGCCGGCTTTGATACGTAACCAATTTCTATACAGTCTGTCGAATAATAGTTCCAGGCTCTCTAGCATCTCCTCGTATGTCTTCCCATGGGCCAGCAGATCATCGAGGTAACATAATAGGCGTTCAGGGCCGACTCCTCTCGTAATTGAATCCATTACTCGTTGAAAACAGGGTGGGCCGTTCTTTGGACCCATTGGCATTCGGGTGAATGTGAATTGTCCCTGCTCTGTTGTCACGGCCAGACACTTTTTTGCGTCTTCGCTGCACTGTATTTGGTGGAAGCCACTCATTAGGTCCGCCGACGCAATGTATGACGATTTTTATAGTGTGTTTAGTGAATCGTGTATCCTGTAACAGTCCGAACAAACGGCCCTTTTCAGGGCCACTAAATATTTTGACTGCAAATGTTCGAAAAAGTAGATTTTAACAGCGCGCTCGTTTGTGGCAGATTAAAAAGGTCACCCTGTATATACATGCATTGCGCTACACATCCTTGGAATTACATCAGACGGGAAAATAAAAGTATCATAATTAAGTCTAGAATTAGTGGTATTGACCCAAAGTAGCACACGTTCGGTTATTATAATTAAGGTTGAATGGATGTGAAGTACGTACTCAAGCACGCATGCAAATAGGTGTAAATCTTAAGAAAAGTTCAGTAAGCATTCAAATGAATACGATGTTCTTGTTTTACTCGGGAATACAACGCATCGTTTTTTACATCTATTTAACAGTCTTCAATTTGTTTTGTTGCATTTTAGGGGTATCGTTTCTAACGCCAATTTATATTTTTAGGTGAGTAGCATATTTTGATGGTATTTGTACAAAATATTGTGACATTTTGTTAGCTAACCACGAATCTTTTGGGTAACGCAAATTCACCATCATTGGTTACTGAAATATTGTATAGAAATGTAATATATCTATGAAATATCTGATAAGTTTGATCTATTAAAGAATATATTTTGTCTAAAGCGCAACGATAATCATCCGGATTCTGACGAAGAACACAATCATTTTCGATTGCTAATGTTTGAATCTATATGCAGTGCATCCGGTGATGGAGTAAATAATACCCAACAATTAATAAATGCGTACAGCAAAATGGAGAAAGAAGTCACTCGATACCCTCGGTATTTTACTCGCTGGAAAAGAGAAAAAGATACAGAGAAAGTAAAGCTTCTATTTGACGGTTAGAAGGATTCAATATGGTTCTACGAGGAAGTCTGACAATATTTTAGAGGCGAAGAAATGTTCAATTGGCCAACCTTATCACGTTAAATCAATTTTTGATGAGAAGTTGGAATTAGTAAAAGTATATTTGTCTATTTTCAGAAGACAAGTTTCAATTACCTAGTGTAATACATCACTATAGGACATATCCAGTGGAAATGAATGTTAACCCTCTTGACAAAAAGTGGAGAGATGTGGTTTTTTCACCATAAAAATGGCTACAGTTTTTGATACATAATATATTATAATAGAGGAAAAGTACCAGGAATTCGTGCCTAGTGAATTCGTCGCTGACATTAGATCAAACGATAACGTCTTCGAGTCGGTGTGGGTGTAAGTTTTATTTTCCCTCTTTTTAGCGTTATAATCGTCAAATTTTGTCAAGATGGTTAAGTAATGAGCGTGTGCTACTTGTGACTTGTACATAGCAATGGTGTAGACGCTATTTTGAGGCGCTACCACCACCTCGAATACAATTCTGGCTTCGGCCCAAGAAATATCATTAAAAGTGGAATATCTTAACAACAAGGGATTCTAACGTCTGTGAGCTACAAATCAAAGGACTGTGCCCATTTTTGTACTGAAAAACCACATCGCGCGAGTGCTTTTACAAGAGGGTTAAAACTATTTTCTATTTATCGGTTTGCTGCAGAAAGGTGTGAAGCTCTTTCATCTCTTTAGTGCATTGTGTTTACCTTAACGGCTCCCATTTTTGGTAAACATTAAAGAAAAGTCAGTAGTGGCAAAGCTTACTGGAAATTACTTCTCGAAAATCAAAGATGAATAAAGAATTCTTGTTTTATTTGATCGAATCAATATCTATTGCCCCTGATAAACAAAACTTTGGCTATATAAAAGCTCAAAATTGCCCAAAGGGAAAGGGTATATTCCAGAAAGAACAAGTATCCTACAAAATGTATTACTTAAACACTGCAAATAGATTTTTGAACACATCAAAGGATGCAGTTATTTAAAACCCCAGAAGACACCATTGGTTGTCTAAGATTCGATTGTCCATGCGGCTAATAAATAGGCCCATTTACACGAATTAAAAGGGGCTAGGTTCTACTTGTTGCCAGTGCAATCGGAGTCGATATTGATATGAATTGAACAGGTAATAACATGCTAAAAACGAATCCTATCGTATCTAGTATATCTATAACCTGCTCACTTATCTACTTCTGATCGTCCTTGTCCATTGGTACTGGGGTTGCCACATACAAATAAAACGACTTGGTATATCTTAGTCCGCATTTATTCGTATTCTGTACAACCTAAAAACAATCATATTTTCCAATACAATATAATTCAATACTTAAACCTGGATAGTGCTAAGCACTGCTTTCCAGCTAGGTCCTTAATAAGAATGTCGAGCTCTAAAATGTCACTCCAAGAGTGCCAAATTGGTTTTATGTATATATACGTCCATTGGCCAGTCTCCCCAATTAAGCGAGAATACAGAACAGGGAATATCGTACCCTCGTGAATGGGCTTATATTGGAAGTCGAAGCAGGTTTGAGAGATTTAAATTTTGATTTCATCCTGTTCCATTCTTACCTGGTATGCGACGCACTCTTTTTCACAATACAGAATTTAATGGATTATACTAAGTCAAATTCATACTCCAGGTCTTAACCAGTAGATGCCACTTGCGGTTTTTCAGTAGATACCACACCCGCCCATGTTGACGATCGAGTTTTAGCTCGCTAATTCTCCAAAACCGTACACTATCGTTTTGAAATTTTGCATCCTTAAAGATTAATCCGATCTACCATTATTTCTCGTTTCACACACAAAATCGTAACGGTTACTTATAATTTGTTGTCATTACTACATTTTAGAATTTGATATTCGAAATTTTTCACATTTTCGAAATTTTCACATTTTTGACGTCTTTGACATTATTGGCATTTTCACCACTGGAGTTCTAATTAAGAACTAGAGTATCAATTCAACACTGAGTGTCGAATAAAGAACTCAAGTAATTCAGCCAACCTTAAATGTTTAGAAATTCCATTAATTGCGCGCTAAAGATGTCAAGTTTATAACCGAAATATGGGATTACTTTATACGCACGTCAGCTAATTATTGATGTGAGGATTTAATTTTGTTAACAATGTTCGGATCTATAAAATGGACACCGTATTTCCTTTAGTCGGTCAGGCATAAAATTTGACAATTTAAAGTGTATAATTAAACTCGTATGTAATCGACATTGAAACTCATGAAAAGTGACCAAATATTATTTGCCAATCCTGTTACGTTATATCAACTCATAAATGAAACAATTTCCAAAGAACTTCCGCTCCTGGTGTGCCTTAACCTTATACGTAGCCTAGTTAAACTAATCGACAGCTATAATACAGACGAATATGATCAGATTGACTCCACTTATGAAGGATTAAATTCTTTTTTTGCGAAACTGGATTCAGAGAGTAAGTACTATAACGCCATTATTCTTGTGAACGAAAATGTGTACCGCATTTTCAATCATAATCAGCCGTTGTGTTAATAATTAGAAACCATATTGACTTCCACTTCGCAGATTGCGTCGATTCGAGAAGATTTTCCAAACGGAACTGACAATGGAACAGAGGGATTAATTGCGATTTTTATATTTTTAAACGCGATTTAAGGACATTAGAATAATTTCTAATTAATAAATTCGCACATTTTCAACGTTTATGTATTTAAAAGTTACTTTGAATTTCATTCGAAACTCTACATTGCATTCATTGAAAAGTTAGCTTTCTATATTCCAGGTGATCCCAGCGAACATAAATCGATGGATATAAGGTACAAAATAACCTTTGATACCGAAGAGTGAAGCTGAACCAAGGGAAAGTTTTTATCGAGCAAGATGACTGAGGCACATGTGTCAAAAGTGCCCCGGGGTTGAGGTAGTAAAATGTCGGTTAAGGGGACTTAGCGGGTGTGATAGAGTTTTTACTTGCGGTTTCGAATCTATTTTCAGACTGTCCAAATTTATACTCCTTCATACAGTTAACCCCCCAAAACCGCTAAACGGCGAAAAAGACCTTTTTTATAAGACCGTAAATTTTAACTCATACCATATGGCAGCTCACCGAACTAAATCGTGCTAGATTAATTAGGCGCCTGGCATTCAATAAATGTATCGAAAACATAGTGCGATTATTTCGTTTAAAGCTATGGACCTCCAAAGTCACATGGGCAAAATCGATACCCTTGACTTCGACCCCCGCCCCACTAGTATACCACCAATTGCATCTGTTTTGACTCAAATTTTTACTGGATATACATTGGGACCTTGGCCGGGTTTCTGCAGCTGGTTTTTTACAGCAGTGAAAAATTCCTGATTTTGACATTTTTTGAAAATTTGTACCTTGTTGGCCTATAACTGGGTCACGTGTTAAGAATTCGGAGTCGGTCCTATGAGAAGAATTGAATCGAAAAGCCCAATTTCGAGCCAATCCGACATACTTTACGAAGTCACATTCTTGACTTAACTACATAACGGGCAGAATCAATTGTACGCACTTTTGGTAATGTAAAACTTTGATCGTGATGCCAAACCCTATAACATATAAAATTTTAAGGAAAAAATGGGACTTCGTGAAGTATGCTCGAAGTGACTGCTGCAAAAGCCAGCCGCAGAAACTCGGTCAAGGTCCCAATGTATATTAAGTAAAAATTTGAGTCAAAACAGATGCAATGATTGGCATACTAGGGGGAGGTCGAAGTCAATGGTATCAATTTTGGACATGTGACTTTCGAGGTCCATAGCTTTAAAGGAAATAACCGCAGTATGTTTTCGATACCTTTATTGGATACCTAGGTGTATAATTAATCTAGCACGATTTAGTTCGGTGAGCTGCCATACCCTATGAGTTCAAATTAACGGTTTTATAAAAAGGTCTTTTTCGCCTTTTAGCGGTTTTTGGGGGTTAACTGTACGAAGGAGCATAAATTTGGCCATTTTGTAGCGATTGGGGTCTTTCATTCATATAAGTAGATAAACCATTGCCTCACGGAGGTTATGTTACCATTGCATGGCCATTCTATATTACTGTTACACCCTATCAAAACTGGTACTCCCGGGGTCTAGAGAGCAAGAGATCAATTAACGAGACTTAGTGGGTCTGATATTTTTCCTTGCGGTTCCGAATCTGGTGTCAGAATGTCCAATTATACGGCGTCGTACAGTTAACCCCCTCTAAAGACAGAACGTGAGTCGAATATAGTTTATTTGATCGTCCTGAAAGATAGATTTAACGCAGTTGTTCTGATTCCAATTTTTAGTGAACATACTTTGCGAAAAGTGAAACATTCGTGATTTTGTCACTTTTTGAAAATGTGTACATTTTTTGGCCTAAAAGGGGGTCACGTGTTAAGAATTCGGGGTCGGCTTTTGAGAATAATTGAAGCTTGAGTCATAACGCGTCGAATCAGCCCACTTTCGAGCCAATCGGATATACTTCACGAAATCACATTTTCCCCACCCCCACATAACGGGTCTATGAGAAAATATATCAAATACCCTTAAAATTTGATATGTTATAGAGGTTAGCTTCCCGTTCAAAGTTTTACATTACCGGAAGTGCGTACAATTGATTATGCTCAAGCTATGGTAATTTTACAAAGTTAAATAGGGCACATGTGTCAAAGTCGACCCCCCCCCTTAGGGGTCCATTCAGTAAGTGATTTTTTAACAAGACCTGGTGGGTCTCATAGTTTTTTCTTGCGTTTTTTTCATCTCATTACAGTATGTCCAAAATTATACTCGTTTATACAGTGAACCCCCCAAACCCCTATTGTGAAGCCTTAAATTAGCATAACTTGAGAAGAATCAATTGTACGCACTTTTGGTAATGTAAAACTTTGATCGTGAAGCCAAACTCTATAACATATAAAATTTAAGGGTATTTGATGGATTTTCTTATAGACCCGTTATTTGGAGTGAGCGAATTTAAGTCAAAGCTGTAATTTCGTGAAGTATGTCGGATTGGCTCGAAAGTGAGCTTATTCGACGCGTCATGACACAAGCTCCAATTCTTCTTATATGACCGACTCCGAATTCTTAACAGGTGACCAGTTATAGGCCAAAAACTGGACCGAACAAGGTACACATTTTCAAAAAGTGAAACAACCTCGAAACAACTGCGGTAAAACTATATTTGAGGACGGTCAAAATCAACTATATTCGACTCATTTTAGTCTTTAGAGGGGGTTAACTGTATGAAGGAGTATAAATTTGGACATACCGAAATGAGATGAAAAAACCACAAGAAAAAACTCTATCAGACCCACAAAGTCTCGTTAAAAAATCACTTGCTGAATCGACCCCTAGTGGGATCCCACTAGGGGGTCCCCATAGGAGGGGCCGACTTTGACACATGTGTAGGGATTAACTGTACAAAGGCGTGTAATTTTGGACATTCTGAAAATAGATTCGAATCGCAAGGAAAAACTTTATCAGACCCACTAAGTCTCGTTAACGTATCTCTTGCTCTATAGACTCCGAGGAGGGGGTAGCAGTTTTGATAGGGTGTGTTATTAAATATCGCCTTTTTAAACGTTTCGTAAAACCCCTTTTATTACCTCATCTTTATAGGAATAAAACAGGCGTTCAATTTAAATAGGGCAATCTGGAGAACTGGGCTAAATATTTGAAGACTGGCACGAAAATGTTGATTAAAAGTGAAATGCTTTGATAGGTGCAGAACATGTGTGAAAATGTAATACATCACCGATAGATTTTTATAATCAATAAAAATTTCTAACTTCTCAAAACATTGCCAGGTTTGCTCGTGCTCAAAAATATATAAAATGTCGCGTGTTTACAAGAGGGTTAAGTTTAAAATATATTAAACCGAAATATATTGGGTAGCCTTGAATCCATTTGGGTGACATGCTTAGCTTGAGTAGATTAGATGCCGGCCAGAACATTGTCCCAAATATAACAACAACTAAGCTTTTGAGGGAAGGGCCATTACCGTACCAGCTATAGCCTTAATGCCAAAAAATAGGTCAAACATTAATGTGCAATGTTCCCCTGTCACGTTCCCTTGACAGTTAACAATCGAGACGTAATACGCGAATTGGTTATAATTACGATTGATTTAATATTCTCCCTGTTCTAAAATTAGGTCATATTTGGCAATGGAAATTAAGTCTGAAATGATATGTTTAGGAAACCGAGACATAAGACCAGATATCAACCCCACAACAATATTAGGCCCGGTGGTACATATGGAAGTAACTATAGTGACGGTATGGTACTAAGGTTCCATGCATGTCCATTTAATCCACCCAAAGCAAACAACTACTATAAAGATGACATAAGTGATTCAAGGAATGAATGTAAATAGAACCTTTGGGGTCCATTTCTTTATTAAAAAGCGTTAGTTAACTATTT
>SCLF01067872.1:0-11582 GCA_004367975.1 Mesochordaeus erythrocephalus
TTTTCCTACCTAAGACACAGCTGTCTTAAATTGTAGAAAATTAAAAATTTTAAAGTGTTAATTCCTAAGTACATGTAGGTACCTAAATTTTTTAAGGACACTTTTCACTATAGGTCGTCTCGGGCAACAATTTGGTGTGTTTAGCGATTCAAAATAACCAACTTCCGGTTTTCAGACGTCACTTCCGGTGGTACTTCCAGTCTAAAAATTGTTCCAAAAAATCCGGCGTCCAATTTAGGTGAGGGGTCAATCAAACATTCAACGACGTCTAGGGCCTTAAAAACGCTAAAAACGTCGTATACTTTCGACGTTTTGGCCATGGGGATAATATCTGTCTGTATACTTCCAGTTTAATTGTTACTACAGGGCTTGTAAACATCGCCTCGAAAACATAATGTTAATCTTAGCTCTAAAGCGAGGCCAACAATATTCAAAAATAGAATGGATTAATGTATAAAATTAGAACACACAATATTGGCTTGCAATATCTAGCTACTAATTTTTATAGGTTTGGATGACCAAATAATAAACAATGTGTTTGAAAATTAAAGTCTGGCATTAATGCCATTGATAGATTGTAAAATACGAGCAATGCCTATGTGGAATATCTGGCATTATATGTAAACGGTCGTTTTTGTTATTTACTACATAACAATTAATAACAAAGCCCTCCATATTAAATTATTATGGATATTTTTAGAATTATCACCCTACGCGCCATCTTTGTACCATTTATGACAGTTGTTTTGCGTAACACATTCCCCAAAAACCATATTTATAAGTTTAATAATTAAAAAAGGTTATTTAACCTTTACGAATAAAAAGTTTCTTAACTTTACTTCTTTTAATCGGGGGGAATTAACAATTTCACATCGACTAGAATATATCCCTAATTTCAGCCTTAAATCCATCAAAAACTATATATGCTTCTTTATTGTGATTAAATTACAAAAGCTGGTTAAATATGGCGAACATAAAATTCTACCAAAAAAAGTAAAAGTTTCTGATAGCATGCTATGAAATCCGAAAGTGTTCCACCATTTGCTGTCAACGGAATAAAAAAAATTGCTTTCCGTATATTGGTTACGTTATTCGTACGTCACCCAAAACTCCGATAACCATTAAAGCTTTTACATGTAGATTTTGTATAACAAATCTCTTTTCGCACAATTTTTATTTCATCGTAAGTTGACGGTTTCCAAAATTATGGTACCAAGTCGTCCCATTCTCTTATCAATTTCCACTTTTCAGATTCTATCCTTAGCTTCAGATTTATACTGTCTTTCTTTAAATTTGTTATTAGCACTATTTCCGTTCGTTATGGATTTTTGAATCAAATGTTGCTAATTGTTTCCGAAGTACGTCGATTTCCAAATTTAATTTTCCGAGTAGGTCATCCCTTTTGATTAAATTAAGTAATTTTCTTCGTACATCGGTTTCCCTTCGTCAACCCTTTCTAATTTACCTTGTCTTATGTTTTAAATATGTGCTGATTTCCGAATTCAACGATGATTTTTAACCCAATATTAGTTGATGTTGAACTTCCGACTTGCTTTTGAAGGTTACATATAATCGCCGTTGGAAAAGATCGTTTTGGAATGATAGAGACTTGTGATCCTAAATCGGTTAAGAGTGGCGGTTATTTTAGTGATAACTTTTCCCCGTGTATATTGTATGGTCAATTTCATTGCAGATATAAAATCGAATGCGTGTTTGTTTTATTCATTCCTTCTCATCGTTTCCAAGTAGACCGAAATCGTAGCGTCGATTGTTTTCGCCATAACAGTTTTGATTTGCATCCCCTTCGCCATGGCCATTATAACATTCAAGACGGATGTTTCCAACCAAGTACCACAGTTGATTTCCGAATTGTATAACCATATTAACATTAGGAACAAAGACACTTTTTTCTGCTCACTGCACATTTTCTTACTGAACCTGATAAACGTTGTAATTCCGACATTCTCTTAGTATGAAAGCTCGTTGGCCCTCTTCAAATAAACCACAATTTCGTTGTGGTTACGACTGCTTCCATGAGGGTCCTAATTACTATTCGACCTTATATCGCGATTATTCCCTTCGTCGATATTAGTGTTACGATTTTTGTCGTATTTCTATAGTACCCATGGTGTTACTCAACTTCGGACGTTGCATCCCGAATTGTTCATTCAAGGTCTCCTGATCAATGGACCGCTGCCTTTACTCCTCGCGCATTGTATTAACTCAAACGGATCAACGTTGCGCATCATCTCGGCATCTACCATGTCGAGAATTTTCAGACGATTAAATACACCTGCACATGTTGCTAGACTTTTCTCTAAGGCGTTCATTTTCTTGTGCTTTATCTGTTTCCTCAATGTTTACAGCTCTAATTCTAAAAAGGAGAGATCTGAAAATCTTTCTAGATAAGACGGAATTATGCTAAACTTCGCATTCATTACTGTTTTGTTCAATAACCTTGTTTTCAGATTAGGTTTTTGGTATCTCAATGCTGGTTTTCCGAGCAGCAGTTGATAGTAACCAGACTTCGCCCTTATAGCACTTATATCATATTAATCAAAGCCCGCAGTCCTGAGCCATGATCCCTACAGCCAAAATATGAACCTAAATATGAATCGAAAATATGAACCTAATTATTAATCTAAATATGAACCTAAATATACCCTGATTTGACCCTAGTGTATGTTCTGTAATACGCCCACGGTGTGAACCGTCCACTAATAAATAAATAAAAATTATTAACAATAAATTGCGATATATAATATTACGTCAGGAGTCTCGTTTACCTTCGACCCCAGTCCGCAACTGATCGGTTAACGATACTTAGTGGATCCTCTCATCTCATTACAGTTAACCGAATATAGTTGAATTTGACCGTCCTGAAATATAGTTTTAACGCAGTTGTTAACGAGTCGAATTTTTAGTGAACATACTTTGGGATCTTGGCATGTTTGAATAAGGAGTATAATTTTGGACATACTGTAATGAGATGAAAAAAACGCAAGAAAAAACTATCAGACCCACTAGGTCTCGTTAAATATCACTTGCTCAATGGACCCCCTAGGGGTGGGGCGACTTCGACACATGTGTCGTATATATTAAACCTTTGTCAGAATCTCTTTCGCCTCAATTCGACTCGCTCTCACATATTTGCTGCATATCTTGAAGCTAATTTCTAAACATAACGAAATAATATTTTTGCAATGTGGACTTTTTCAACCCGTCCCGCCTACATCTTTATATCCCATATATAGTGATAATATATTTGATATTGTATTAGGAATGCCATTTTTGGTCAAGTTATATGGTTAATTTAAGAAAATCAAAGTAGGAAACTAGGTACGAGTGCTTTGGAAAAGTAGAGATTTCGTCGCTAGGATACCGCTTTGGCTGTCTACACTCCTACCGTTATATAGGTAACCTTGAGTATAACACGAATAAGGCTCAGTTTTAGTGTACGATTCTTTGGGGTTATACAAAAATCGCCATAGAATTGGGCAGCTTCACAATTATCATGAAAATCGTAAGTGATAAAACATTGATAGTCGTGTCAGGTTATTAAATAACTTTTCATCGACATCTCTATTTTCCCCGAAAGGTGAGCATTGTATTTTATGCATAGCACTAGCTTTATCTTCGCATACTTGATTCGAAGCCTCGTTATAAGGTAACGAACCTTCAACAAATGGTTTCTCTAACAAGCCATCAGTCGGTTGGTGTTGAACTACGCGAACTTATACATGAGAAACTGGAGAAAAAAGCTTACCAAGTAGAACGCGAAAGAAGGAAGCAAGCGACCAATCTGCTGAAGATGAACATGGTGATACTATCAAACAAAAAAAAAGTGACGGCACAAAGAAAACTTTTAACTTACACTAATTTACGCTTAGAAAATTCGCGTAAATATTTCGACCAGTTGAATGGAAAACTGCAGTCACCGTGAGCTCGCTGTTATCCTGCCTTTCATCTTGTTCACTTCACTTTTACCACCGGGGGTGGTAACGGTAAATATAGGATAGAAAGTTTTGACAATGGTCGAACCAAAATTTCCTTATATTTATTCACGTACGATAGTTGTTGCCCACCATCAGAGATGAAAGTAACAACACAATCGACAAGTACCAATAAGTTATATCCCTATTAGTGAATAATTGGCAGCCACATGCCCTTCGCTGTAAATCTTCAGCAATAACTTGTTTTTGTTTATGAATAATAGTTTACGAACCCTACCAAAACTAAACGACTTTTCTCAAAGTACAGGTTATTGTACTTCGGAAGAAGTACATATAAATCCACTCCGCTAATACAATAAATACGGTTCTTTGAAATGCCTAGAAAATATGTATAGGTTATCTGTAACTGGTAAGACAAGACTTTAAATACTTTTTAATGGTTTTCCGGCTTTATAATCATGTTCCTAACAATTTTCAATCGAAGAATACGGAGAAGCTCATGTGCATGCACAGTATAAATGAACAGTGATTTCAATAGTCACGCCTTTAATCTCGTCTACATCGTCATAAACATCGGTCATTTCACTTTTTCTGGTAAACAGTCTCAACTCAAGGTGAATAGTCCAGTTATATGTCCAGTACAGTAACAAGTATCCTTAGAAGATGCTTGGAGCTTTGTTTTCGGTAGCTCGAAGCGATATAGTGTTATATGCAGCATCTAATCGCGGCATTGTAGATTACCGTTGATTTATGATCATCCCAACACGATTGGTTTCCCTGTTAATCTCCCATTTCGTAGACAAATCATCTTGTTTATAGGACCATAGCGCTGCAAATTTGTAGAAGGAATTTTCCAGGCACTTGTGTAATATTGCCTTTCCGCCGTCTCCAACTATTCATACGAGAGTAGCGGCCATTCTGAACACCTTGCATTCTTTTTTTATTTAATGTATATTGCTAGCGCGTACGTCAGTCCCGGGAAACTTCTCTAAATCGATATTAATTCTTTTTCTTGTGTCAAACAGGTATAGTGAGTGTGGGTCATGTATTAGCATATATTCCATTACCCGACTAGTAAAAATACGCTTGATCATTGTAGGTTTCAGGATACATTAATGTCCTTGTCCACTCGAAATTGATTTTTCACCGTTACCCCCCTACATATATTATATTTGTTGCTTACGTTTGTTTCAGCCTCAACAGTTCTGTATTACGGTCGTCTTGTATATGTAAATATGGTGTGTACAGATTGGGAATATACACAGGCCCACCACGCCATTCGTCAATGGAGTAACACCAAACTCCCAATAATAATAAACGCTTGTTTGCTTAATCTATTCGTTTTCTTCGGCATTCATCGATTGTATGCATTGTTTAATAAGGCATATAATAAAAGCCAACTATTTTTTGTCGCGGTATTCATCCTAAGATATCTACTTTTGTAACTGATCGCTCGGATGTAGTTTGTTGTTTAATGTGCCGTCATAATGTGGATAAACTCTTGACTAATGCGGAATTGGTGGTTTTCACCCGGGGAAGCCCCTGGGGGGCAACTAATTGGTCAACGAGACTTTGCCAGTCTGATAGAGTTTTTTCATCTCATTACAAAATTATACTCCTTCATACAGTTAACCCCCTCTAAAGACAAAAATGAGTCAAATATAGTTGACATTGACAGGCCTGAAATATAGTTTTAACGCAGTTATTTCGAGTCGAATTTTAAGTGAATATACATTGCGATCCTGGCATGTTTTCTAAATCATAATAAAATCGAAAACTGCAAAATTCGTCATTTTGTCACTTTTTGAAAATTTGTACCCTTTTCGGTCCAGTTTTTGGCCTATAACGGGTCAGGTGTTAAGAATTCGGGGTCGGTCCTCTGAGAAGAATTGAAGCTTGAGTCATAACGCGTCGAATAAGCCGACCTTGTAGCCAATCCGACATACTTCACGAAAGACCGTTTTAGCTATCAGTCGCCCACTCCAAATAACCGGTCTATGAGAAAATCTATCAAATAGCCTTAAAATTTGATATGTTGTAGGGTTTGGCTTCAAGATCAAAGTTTTACATTACGAAATCAAGTGCGTACAATTGATGCTTTTCAAGTTACGGTAATTTAAGACTTCACAATAGGGGTTTTTGGGGGTTAACTGTGCGAAGGCGTATAATTTTGGACATTATGGAAACATATTCGGAACCGCAAGGAAAAACTCTATCAGACTCATTAAGTCTCGTTGACCAACCAGTTGCCCCCAGGGCCACCTAGGGGAGGGGGCCGCATTGGACACCCGTGTATCAGTTTATTAATGCCGAAGCTTGGTGTGTCTTCATGGTAATGTAAAACTTTGATCGTGAAGCCAAACTATGACATACCAAATGTTAAGGGTATTTGATAGGTTTTTTCATAGACCCGTTATGTGGTGTGGGCGAATTTAAGTCAAAACTGTCATTTCTTGAAGTATGCCGGATTGACTCGAAAGTTGGCTCATTTGACGCGTCATGACTCAAGATTCAATTCTTCTCAGAGGATCGACCCCGAATTCTTAACACGTGACCCGTTTTTCACTTTTCGATTTTATTATGAAAGTATGTTCACTAAAAATTCAATTCGAAAGACCTGCGTTAAAACTATATTTCAGGGCGGTCAAAGTCAACTATATTCGAGTCGCGTTTTGACTTTAGAGGGGGTTAACTGTACGAAGGAGTAAAATTTTGGACATTCTCCAAGAAAAAACTATCAGAGTAGCTAAGTCTCGTTAACCTCTTAAGTGCAACCTATAGGGGGAGGGCTAGCTTTTGATAGGCGTGTTATAGTCTTATGATATAAAAATAATTTTGGAAAATTCGCGAGATAATTTGGGCTTGGTATATGAAATAAGCAATTGCCTCGACAAATGAGAAGCACGAGATTGTAATTTTATGGTACCTCCACACATGTATCAAAACTGCCCCCCCCTACGTTGTATATGGCGCAACTGGTTGGTTAACCGAGCCGCCAGGAAAAACAGTCAGACTCGTTAAGTCTCGTTAACCGATCAGTTGCGCCATTGAAACCTAGTTTTGATACATGTTTGAATAAATATTTTGCAAAAAATATTCTCAATCATTCTGCGATATAGATTACGGTTTCATTTTTTTGGAATTCTCTTCACTTAAAAATTACTTCCAATGGTGGAAATAACAAAATGCGGAAATTCAGCTACCGGCTAAACATGCAATTCTGTAACTAATAACAGTTGTAAATAATATGCCGTTTCATTACAACAAATCTACGTTATTACGAGTTATAATATTAGTTCATAACGTTATAGACAATTAAACGTTTCTGTTCCAGATGACTCAAAGCTGCACGAAACATTTCATATGTATCAAAGGATACTTCCATGGGGAAACAAGTTTTATATGGTTTCGTTGCAGTGTCTTGTCGTAAATTCCAAGTGGTCCTCACGGCGACACTTTTGCCGTCAATCCTTTATATTTCTATCAGCACCAAATTGTATAAATTTAAACCTGCAATATGACTCAACTGCAAATTTACTCGTTCTTGACCGATGTTACTTATAAAATAGGAATACAGATGAGGGCATTATTCTGATTTTGTTTTTAAATTGATGTTGAAAGATTCGGGGTTGAATTTTCAATTTCAATCCCTTTCTCCACAAATACTACCCAACAAAAATTAATATATATTGTTTTTTCCGTTTCAGAGTTAATACCGTCTTTGGCCAGCTGGGGGAAAATACTCGAAAACGCTATTGCAAAATTGGACCCGTTTACTACATACCATCTCGTAAACCGTCATTACTATGCATTCGTCTGACGTTAATTCTCGATTACCGTTTTCTATTACTATTATTTGGGTTACCTTCGGTAAAAATTTGAAATGCGTGCTGTCCGATGTTTTACTAAGACGAACTTGTCTTCCCTTGCAAAAATTTGTCTCAACACCGATCAGAAAATATAAAGTTGCGGTTTTAGCTTCTACTTCCGGTGACACTGCTGGTCGAAAGCTACAAAAAATAAATCGGTCCAATCTTAAGGTAGGAGCAAATTTAGTGCATCACTAATTGAAGTTACGGTCGGATAAAGGGTAATATGTCATTAAATACACAGAAATGTGTGCAACGAATACAAAATATGTTGTAGTCTATAATCTTACCTAAAAGGTTCCTACCGGGAAAGCAAGTCAAACTATGCATTACTGGGCACCATAATTATTCGTTGACATTGATAATGTTAAGTGTTTCGTAATCGAGGAGAGAAAACATGTGGAATCTGCCAATCCCATTCAGTCTTTGTACAACGTCACTACGCAAAGTAAAATGTCTAATCGCGATGGTATCCCCGGTAGAGATTATTTCCTTCCCGTTCAAAATCCTGGAAAACGTGGATAAATAACATTAGATTTTTCGACCATACCAAATAGAAATTGAGTTGTCTTATATAGCTTATTGTATAGATAATGGTTTGTAAAATGTATACTCACTGGAGACCTGCAGCGAAGAGTGAATTTCAGTATTAAATAGTTAATTTGCATAACGTCAATTTACCATGGAAAATAACAGTAGCTTAGACCTGCTTTGAGAGTACCATTAGTGTTCCGTCTGTCCACTCGCTGCTGAATAGTACTAGCCCAGATTTTTTGTTGATATTAATACTCTGTATCCATATGCCACTCATAAATGCGTCATATATTCGTACAGTGTTGAGATTGTCTCACCGGTGTCCGCTCATCGTGATAGTTGCCTGAGCAGCTCGTTTCACGTTGAGTCCGTCGAGGACTTTAAAACATGCCCTCGTCATCCATGGGCCAACACGCATTTATTTCCATTGAAGCACCCCATTAATCTTGTTGAGTTTTGTCTCAAAGCGACTTCATGCGAGTGTGAACTGGAGCACTATTGCCTGTTTGCCAAACTAAGTTTCTGATGGATAGGTATATACGTAACTGATACACACAATGAACGCTAGCATTTCCTACATTCGGTTGTACTTGCTTCTTCTGCTGTTGAAATTATTCGCGACGGATTCGAGCGTAGTTGGATGTCGTAAACGCCTTATGAACTGTTCTTCCATGAACCTTCGGTATAAAACAACTGCGGTAGTTTATGGAAGCATGCCTAGACTCCCCTAAAAGCGATTTGGCTACTGGCTACACATCGCCGATTGTTGATTTATTATGGCCTGTGGTACGGTATCACTGCTTTGAAATTTTCCAACTCATCCTTCACGCGATTTACCAACAGTTCAGATTTTCCGCATAAAGTCTTACTTTGTATCTGAAAATACGGCCATTATATGCTGATTGTGAACTGGAGCACTCTTGATTTCCTGAGGCATTGGATTGAATTGGCATAATCATTTCAGACTACGAGAATTTCCTGCGCCATTGGGAATTGTGAAAGCCATGCCAGTGATGTATACTTGCATCGGACCTACTACTCTTCAGGCTTGCAAGTACCTTATTGCTATTGGAAAGTGGTAGTCCGCCTTGTGGTAGGCTTTAACGTTTCTATAGGCAACTACCATCCTCCACTTCCTATTGGTATTTCTCACGAACGGGTCGTCGAGTTCCCCATTGAGCTAGATATATGCCTCAAACTATTATCCATACTTCCGACTAATCACGCATAGAGTACGGTATTTGGTAGAACGGGAAAAAAAACCGCGCATCTCTTTTGTGAACTATTTGTCGAAATGTTCCGCTTCAATTTTTACCAGTATAGCTTTGACTCTATCGGGTCATACCAACGTTCCAATGTCGTAGAACGGCCCAATGTCTTACAACGCCCCATTCTCTGATAGCTGAGTTCTTCTGCCCAATAGTACTTAACAGCTGGTCAATCCCTGAGATCAGCAGTATTTGGCCCCCAACTTATATGCGATGAATCGTCTGATATATTTAAGAAAACAGGAAAGCTTACGTGTTGGGCTCAGAATGAGATGCCTATTAATGGAGATAATGGCGCTCCACCAAGCCGCCCGCTAAAGAATCTATTAAATTTTCCGGTCTTCATCCGTACCACGTAACGGCGCTGATTTAACTGCTTTGAAAAACTTGGCGAAAAAGTACGTTCGTAGATCCCTCTGGCTGTTCAGTTGCTTGCAACACATCAGTTACTATAGTCCGATATTCTGTCTATGTGGTTTCATAACTTTATCTCTTCTTTTTTGGTTACTTTTGGTAGGACATTTAGGTACAGATGTCATGCAATGTTATGGCGCAGCTTTGGTTTATAAATATTTACATCTAGTGTTTATAGATCGTTTCCGATTTTATTTTGTCGAACTTTTATTGAATATCAAACATTTCATTTTATTTCCTTTTAAATTGTAACATTACCTTATAAATAGCGTGCGATTAGAATCTAACATACGCGTTTTGCTAATTTTAATAACCGCTTACTTTTAATTAATTGGAAGTATTGGAAGTTCATTTAGGGTTAAGGTTATGGTTATTCTATATATAGAAGCTAATCTTCATTTTGTTTGTCCATATTTTCGATATTTGTCTATTGTACATGTTGAATGATTTACTTATTTTAACGTCAAAAGCACCGTTCCTATATGAATCCAAGCATGTGATTAATGTCTCGAACGTTCGTCTATCAATTACACATAAATAAATGCTAGTAAAGTAAGTTATCGAAAGTTTTTTAGATATACATATAAATGTCGGATAAACATCGAGAGTTAAAAAAAAAATTGGACAGTTTGAAACGAAAACGCGATGAAGCCAAAACTGCCAATCATCGCGATGTAAGTCGGAAAAAACAGCGCTTTAACTTATTTTTACAAATTTAGGTAGTTGAAGAGGACAGAGTAGCCAAATTACCCGTCAATTTCGAAGCTAGGAAAGAGCGAGCCGAGTATATACTGGACGAAATGAATAGAAAGGAAAAGATCGAGCAAGAGGGTAAGCTAATAGAAAATAAATACTGTATCATATGAGCTATCATGGTTCACCCAATATTGACATGATGGTAATTCTGATACTGTTTTACTGCGCTTGTCATCAAAAAGGGTTTTCGTTTGGTAGTTATGGACACTATTTGGCGGCAGTAATTATATTGAACTCAGCCTGGAAATGGAGAAAAACACCAAAAATACCGAAAAACACCGAAAAATATTTAAAATCTAATATATATATAATATAAACAACATATATATAAAAATAATATTAATAAAATGGGGTAAGCTGGGCTGATACGACGTTAATCTGAATAACAGAACTATATAAACAAGTTTTCACACAACTTTGAATGTAAGGCCAGTTTTCTTTTGTCTAGTATAGCGAGAAGTCTAGTTGTAAAAGTGTGGCGAACAATTTATCAAATTTATAAGTTACTGTATATTTTCCCCCATAAATTGTGTTTCCAGTAAGTCATACTGTATAAATTAATGTGATATGCAATTGTAAAATATATTTCTAGTCTATAACAGCCAATATCATTGAGTTGGTGGTGTTGCCTACCAGACTTCTTACGCTATACGAGAGAAAATGGTTACACATATGACTAGTTTTTAAAAAATCGCGTTTTTAAAACGCGTAAGTTCAGTTTCGAATAATTAATTTTAGGTGGTAACTTTGAAAGAGCCAAAATGCTAAATAAGACTGCCCTGGACATC